>SNVD02006795.1:0-25742 GCA_013180625.2 Boswellia sacra | reverse complement strand
AAATAAAGTTCGAGCATGTAGTTTATATATAGTGTAATCGCATTTTAAGGTGCCCTAGCGGTCCAGAATACTTGCTTACAATCTTATGAAAAACGAGTGATTCATCAACATTAATAACGCAAATCTCAGGTCGAATATGGTCAGCGACGGCCTCTGGATAGAATATTGAGATTCTGGTGTGATGATTGGCGAGTGTAAGCAGTTTTTTCAACTCGGTAGCTTGGGTCTAAGTGAATTGTTCGGCAAGTGGAGTTACATGATGGCCTGACAGTGAGCCACTTAGTGCCGTAGTCTCAGTGGGATGATTAACATCATCGACTTTCACGATAATCATAGTCTTATGTCTCTACCCATGTATATCAGTTCAACTGTTTGTTGGGTTTAATTTATCGTTTGCACGGTGCACGTCTACTAATCAATAGACATCAGCAGATGTGCGCTCATGATGCAGTCAAATGCGCTGTCCAAGAAACCTGAATGCAAACCTTCCATCACGCTTTAAACGAACTTGTCGACTATCAGACCAAGAGATGAGCGACCTCTACTCACATATGTGATGATGGAACTACAGTAGGACAAAAAAACTATTTCTTCTTATGAACATGAACCCTTTCAGACCACTTTTGTATAGATGGCTCCTATTGACAAATATTGTGAGGATACCTTCCAAATCTCTCAGAAGCTATGAGAGACGGGAAAGATACAATCATAGATACTATGCACCACCTTCTGGTCAATTCAACCACGTAAGACACCTCAACACATACACGTCTCTCTCATCAACCATCTCGGTGGAGGATGAGCAGCAACTCAGAGATTCGAGTCGCGTTGTATGGGGCGCCGTTGTTCTTAATGGAGTCAACTTCTTAGCGAAAACTTTCGCATGGATATATACAGGATCTCATTCAATGTTTGCCGAGTCGGTCCACTCTCTAGCAGATACGGCTAATCAGTTGATATTGGCCGTGGGTATACGTAAGTCACTCCAGAGCCCCACAGCAGATCATCCCTACGGATACCATCCTATGCGCTATATAGCACCGCTCATATCTGGCGTTGGCATCTTCTGTCTCGGATGTGGTCTCTCAATATATCACGGTTTCGAAGCACTTGTGGTCAACAAGCCAGAGTTGTTCGTGTCTCCCTTATGGGCTTATGGAATATTGACTTTTTCTTTCATATCAGAGGGGACAACTTTAGCCATGGCAGTTAAGTCACTCCGTAGTGGCGCTCAAAGGTCCAAACTAACTGTGAGAGAGTACGTGTCTCAAAACAAGGATCCAGGTGTAATTGTAGTTCTTTTGGAAGACATAGCAGCTGTATTGGGTATAGGAGTTGCTGCGACCTGCATGGCTCTGACGAGTCATTTCGAAACACACATCTTCGATGCATGTGGGTCGCTCATAATAGGAAGTTTGCTCGGAGGCGTTGCTAGTTTCATTATCAAGAAGAATACAGTGGCTCTTGTGGGTCGTTCGATACCTCGCATCACGCTCAACAACATCAACCGTATCATCGAAAAAGATGTACTCATCCGTGCAATACACGATGTCAAAGCTACAGACTTGGGAAACGGTGTCATTAGATACAAGGCAGAAGTCGACGTAGATGGTAGAGAGTTGACAAGAAAATATCTCGAGAGGATTGATCTCAAAGAAATACTAGAGGAAGTTAAGGACCTGAAATGTGAGAAAGATGTAGAGGCATTCGTGCTTGCACATGGTGAGGCAGTGGTAGACCTACTTGGAGCTGAAGTCGATCGAATAGAGAAAGAGCTCAGACGAAGCCACCCAAGCGTGAAGCACGTTGATCTTGAGGTCCTGTGAGGAGTCTCATTAAATAGCTTCTGAACTAGCGATATCTCTCTGTAATCAATGGTGGACAAGACTTTAAACTGCGAAGACTCAGGCAGTTGTTGTGATCAAAGGCAGTTGGGAATCCAAGCGTCACTTTTTGCCAATATTTATTCTTTGGTGAATAACTCTTCAATACAGCACCTCGTATACTGTCGCTTTCTTTTCTCCTGAACCTGTGGCAAAATACTTGTCATCGCTACTGATATCGCAAGATAAAACTGAAGAATTCTCTTGGAACTATGGGGTTGGCGCAGTCATAGGGATGTTCTCTTTGTTAGCGGGCGCTCTAGAAAGAAGGATAAACGAGATAAATCAAGTGATGAAACTTACCTTCATGATTTGGGGGCAATTTATGACCGGCGAACCGCATATGTTCAAAAGCTTGTCTTTTCCAGTGCTTATGAACCATTTGCCGGAGGCCGCAAATTTGAGGGCCAGGACGCAACTATCATGCATCTTAAGTTGCATTTTGTCAGATTTGCTATTCGTGCTCATGACTTCGATAATACTATTTTCCATGCCAACTGCTATATAGTCACCGCTAGGACAATAGCCCAGAGAGAAAATTTGCGAATCGAACTTTTTGACATAGTCTTTCTCACCAACTATCTTTCCAGCATTCAAGTTCCATGATTTCAGGGTTGTATCCAGACCACCGGTCCAAAGAGTATTGCCATCACTGCTGATGTCGATGCAACTGGCCCCGTCCTCATGACCTTGAAATTTACCGACGAGTTGCAGGTTGTGGACATCATAGAGTCCGATCATACCGTCACTAAAACAAGTTATGCATGTTTTAGAGTCTGGGCTTATGGCTAGTGCATAGCACGCGGTGGCTAGTCCCTCTAGTTCTCCTATCTTGACAGGGCTCCCGGCTCCAAGATCCCATACACTGATTGGTGGAACTTCACCACCGACAATCAGTTTTTTACCATCTGGTAATAGTTTGCATGATCTCACGTATGCATCAGAGGGTAGACATGGTAACTCAGCAACTGGTGTATGCATTATTTTAGGTACTCTTACTTCGTTATTGCTTTCTGAGTTGTCCAGGGACCAAACTTTAACAAATCCCTTGCCGCCTGTATATATATTCCTTGTAGGATTGCTCAGGGCTACAGCACAAACAACTTCGCCATGGTCGAGACTGAAGACCTCTCGCGCTTTCTTTGGGACGGCAGGATCTGCAAGGGCTCTTGGAGAGCAGGGGATGAATTTCGGCCGCCCTTCTTTGTCAAGTTGGATAGAATATGGCTCTGGTAATGGTCCAAAGGGGCCTTTGAGATTCCCTGGCCCGAGTGGTGGAGCTGGCAAGCCATCTGGGCCCAATGGTCCCATGGTATACATTGGTCGTCCATAACCGGGCACACCTGGAATCATAGTATTTGGCGGGATGCCTGGGCCTAGTGGCCCTAACGGATCACCCATCGCTCCAACCAGTGTGCTTGGAGAGGTTTTAGCCTTATGCGAACTGGAAGTCTTGGGCGACGCTCGCTCGCGACCACTTGGACCGCACCCACTTGTAACACTAGATGCTCTAGAAAGAGGCCGTTCTTTTTTTAACGTCTTGCTAGCATTCCAGTCAACCAAACCACCGTTTTCTCTGGGAGAGGCAGAGCCGTTATGATTGACTACAGTGGGCGAACTAGTTCTCTCATCATTACCGTCGACAACGAGGTCTTCACTCTTTTCGTCATCGCTTACTGAGGAGGAATTGTTCATCATTACATGATGCTGCGGTTGACTATGTGAGGAGTCTTCACTTCTTCGGTGCTTCTTAGATGAGGGGTGGTGCTTTGATTCCATTGATTGTGAGAGAAGATGCGAATCACGATCTCGTTCACTATTCGCGCTTGAGCTACTAGTGGCACGGCGTTCTCCGTCGACGGAGCTTCTGGGTGGTTTGTTGTGATTGAATGTGGATGTGCTAGTATTGTGGTTGTTGTTGTTTGAGTTGTTTAGATGATTATTATTATTATTGTTGTTGTTGATTACATTATCTAGATGAGTTGGAAGTGGATTGTTTCTATTAGTAGGTGGATTTTCTGGTTTAGGGATGAGATGCGGAGGCAAGACACCGCCTGGCATGCCAGCGAGTAGACCGCCAGGGCCAAGGCCAGGCAATCCCGGTGCACCAGACATGGCCAGAAGACCGGCAGCATTGGGTGGCGATGATATGTTAAGACCGGGTTGTCCAACTAAAGCTTGCGGGGGAAGTCCATGCAATGGCGGTGGTCCATGAGGTGGTAGAGTGTGTGGTGGTAGGTTGTGTGGGAGATGTAGAGGGGGTCCGTGTGGGGGCAAACCTGGGAGGCCAGGTAGTCCAGGTCCGCCAGGCATGGGCCTACCAAGACCTGGAAGAGCCGCCATAGAGGGATTGAGCTCCGCAGCGGCATAACCTTCGCGCATTTGTTGATCGACGATGGAATTGAGTTCTTCTGGTGTGACTTGTTTGGCGCGATCGAGTGATTGTGCAACGTGTGCTTGTTGGTCATTGTTTAGGAAGGGTAGAGTATTCATGATAATACCATGTAGCCGTTTGTTGATCTCTTTTTGTTTACATACGTCTAAATGCAATCCATAGGACATTTCATAGTACATTATGAAATGTTTGTGCACCTCTGCCTTTTCATTGTGCAACTTGTCCACCTCTATGCGCAGACTGTGATTGGCTGCTTGTATGGCATCAAACTCTTTCTTGATTCTATCACAACTTTCATTGATTATTGACATCGGCCCCGCATTTGGGAATTGTCCTTGATTGGGGGGCGGCGGTTGTTGTTGCTGCGGATTGTTGGGTGGCCCAGTGTGTCTAGCGGGATACATGTCTGCTTGTGAGCGTGGGTTGGCTACAGCAGCTATTGAGTGTGTTTTATTTGATGTTTATATTTATTTAGAATCTCAGTTGGAGTTGACCAGAGAGAGCGAGAGAGAGAGAGAGAGTCAAGCTGTGAAGGTGCACGATTGTAGAGAGGTATGGTTCGCGGGCAATAAGCGTGAATGGTCGTTGTTATTGTGTGGTCGATGTTTCGGTGTCGGTCGGCGGTTGTCAATGAATATGATCAAGGATATTCATGTGCAGTTGGTGGTATGATTTATATGAGAGCTATGCTGTGAGTGGGGCTGCTAAGATGGTCGAGTCAAGTGTTGAAGGTGCTGGTAGCAATAATGATAAAATGTGAGAAAGATGGATGATTAGAGTAGAAGTCGCTGGTGGCGACGAAGTGACAAGTTATGGTTATGTCGGTTGTTGTGGCGAGAGTGGCCAGAGTGACAAGTTTGTTGAGAGGATGATTTGGCTAATAGGTGGTAATGAAAATTTGGCAAATTGGTCAAGTTGCCAGAGTTTGGGCGATGACAGGCAGACTTGCAGTTGATCTCGTGTGTGCCCGAGTCGAATATTTTCTTCGAGCTCCGGTCTCGTCTCAGGCTGGGCCTCCGAGCCGTAGCGTCGCGGCCGACCAACGGCCAAGTCTACCAGTTGAGGTTGTGTGTTCTTGTTCGTGTCCGTGTGTCCGTGGTCCTCGTCGGCGGCCGCGGCCGCAGCCACGGCCGCTCGCTGGCGCGCGCGCGGCGCGCCCGGCGTCGAACAAAAGAGCGGACTAGCGAGTCGGCGGCGTCGTCTCGTTCCGCCCCCAAGAGAACCCCGCGACGCGACGACGACGACGACGACGACGAGGAAGCGAAAAACCATGCAGCGGACGTGCATATGCTGGCCGGCCTTGCGTTTTTTGCTCGGCGAGTGGGCGTCCGCGCGTGCCAAAAGCCCCGAGGCAAGTCAAAAGGATGCGGAGAAATGAAAGCCACTGGAAAGAGTACCAATCATGGCCTGGGCTCGGGCTAACACTTGACCGACGGAGTTTAGTAGTACCCCAGTGCTCACGGATCAAGTACGCTCAGTCGGGGCCAGATATCATGTCTCTCGGGGCAGAGTTTTGTCCGAATGCCCCGAATCATCGAGTACCCCGCGTGGCGCACTGCCCCCCCCCGCCCCACTCGCACGGCCGAGCCCACTCGGCCTGAACGTGCGGAGTGAGCGGTTGGTCGGCGACACACCTCCTCGTGGGGGTGGTGGGCGCGTCGACCGGTCCCGCGCTCGTCGCGCGCATTAGTGAGCGGCCATCGCGCAGATGCAACACACACAGAGTTGAAATTAGCTTCACTTGCGATTCAGACTTCGTTGTGTACAGAACCGGAAGTCACCATCATCACCATCAACACAATCACCACACAATCAAGTATCAGCAACAGCAGCCAAACCATCAAGACCATCAAGCAGCAGCAGCAGCAGCAGCACCAGTAGCAGCAGCACCAGTAGCAGCAGCACCAGTAGCAGCAGCACCAGTAGAAGAGACAATGGCCATGCTCAATCAAACCTCACACGATGAGTCCCATGATTTCCACCAGACCGCCACACCGCGACTAGCAAGCCAAGTGTATGATATAATGCCCAGCTCAATGCAATACGCACTCTACGACTTCTGGGAGATGTACCACAATCCCGAGCTTAACAAGTACGCCCTGTTCAATGGAGGCCCCTGGCTGGTGAGCCTCTTCGTGGGCTCCTATTTATATTTCGTGCTTCGCGCGGGCCCACGCATCATGGACAAGAAGCAGCCTTATGACCTGAAGCCACTCATTCGCCTCTACAACTTTGGCATGGTTATCTTCAACGCCTATTTATTCTACCACGCCTCGCCCTTCCTCAACTTCGGCGCCTGGTGCTGGGGCTGCACGCGCGCCATCCAGCCGATGGTGAGGGAGTCCATTCCCATCGTGTGGCTGGTGCTGGTGTCGCGCTTCTTCGACTTCTTCGACACCATCTTCTTCGTGTTGCGCAAGAAATTCTCCCACGTCAGCTTCCTACACGTCTTCCATCACACGGTCGTTCCTATTGGCTTCTGGATTGGCATCAAGTTCGCCTTCTTCCCCGTCTGCTGTTTCATTCCCTATTTGAACCTGGTGGTGCACGTAATCATGTACAGCTACTACGGCCTCAGCACCTTCGGGCCGCGCGTCCAGCGTTACCTCTGGTGGAAGAAGTATTTGACCAGACTCCAGATCCTCCAGTTCATCATAGCGCTCGTGCACTCGCTCCAGCCGCTCTACCTGCAACAGTGCACCTTCCCGGCCATCTTCGTCATGGGCCAGACCCTGGGCGCGCTCCTCTTCCTCTGGCTCTTTGTCTCCTTCTACATCAAGGCCTACGCCATGCAGCGCAGCTCCACCGCCGCCAGCCCCAACCAGGCGCAGCTCCAGGTGCCCGAGAAGCACAAGATAGTGAACGGCAAGACGCCGACAACGAGAGGCGACAGCGAGCTGACGCGTGTGAGAAAGAAAGTCGCCGACGGCTCTGTGATTTCCGTCGCCGGTGCGCCTGTGAGCGGGCCGTAGACACAGAAAGCTCTCGTTCAAGGCTCTCGTCGCCAGCTCGACGGCGTCGGCGTACTTGGCGAGCGCGCGCGCCCGCTCTGGTCACTACGCTTCGCTCTGCAAACCCACCGGCGGCGGCGGCGGCGGCGGTCTGATAATTAATGTATGGCAATGGCAGCGTATAATGGCGGCCACTGCCAAAGGTTGCCAGCGGTGGTCAGTCCGGACGAGAGAGGAGGCGCGCGCGGGCTAGCAGTGCGCGTCATTTAATGGACGCAGGTGCTCTGGTTCGCGCGCGCGCGCGCCAGCTCGCCAGATTGCGTCATAGCGAGACAGCGGGCGCACGCGCTCGGCCTTAAGTTCAAGCTCATGGCAACTGGTACTAGTGCGCGGCCGCTGCCCGATCAGCAATCGCGAGCCGGCCGCTGCGCTGGCCAGCATGACGACCACGACGATCGTGACGACGACCACGAAGACCAAGATGACGCGCAAGCCCACTCCGACCGACCAGCCCGTGATGCGCACTCTTCCGAGCCGCGCCCTTCGCCGCCAGCGCCGCTGCCCACGAGATCACTTTCACTCGGCTCTACGCCACGAGCGTCCTTCCACCTCCGCCTCGACCGGCGCCGCCACCGCCGCCGCCGCCGCCGCCGCCTAACTAACGCGCCCGCCGACTAGCGCGCTGAAACTCATCCGTGCCGTGGCCGCCGCCTAACTGACGCCGGTCGGCCGTCGACTGAGCGCCCTGACCAGCGCGCTGAGACTCATCGCTGGCGCCGCTGCCGCTGCCGCCGCCGCCGCCGCCGACGAGGACGAGGACGAGGACGAGGACAACGAGGACGACGACAACGACAACGCCGACGTTGGCCAATCGCCTTCTAAATTTATTTAACTTCACCTACTTGGGCATTCCGCTCGTCGACTGTCCGAGTCGGACGACTCGGACTCGGACTCGGACTCGGACGACCACCAAGACGGTGACGAGCTGGCCAGCGCTCGCGCGCGTTCGGTCTCTTTCAGGCGAAAGTTCAACGACAATCTGCGCACTCGATGATAATATTTTTCAAGCAAAGGACACGCACGTGCGACGCCGGTCGGCGCTCGCGAGCGCACTCGATAATAACACGCGCGCATGTAGAACACTTATATATAGAAGTTAATCACAGCCCAAACGAGACCGTATTATGATATCCCAACAACTCCACCTTCTCCTCCATCTTCGCCCTCACCTTCACCGGCGACCGCTTTCCGATAAACGACTGCCGATGGCCGGCCCGTCGCTAATTTGACCCCTACTCAAGCATTCGCCGGCATGCGTTTGTGTGTGTGTGTGTGTGTGTGTGTGTGTGTGCGTGCGTGCGTGTAAGTGAGTGAGAGTGTGTGTGTGTGTGTGTAAGAGTGCGCGATGAGCTTGGCGCGAGCCAGAATGCCCGTCTGGCTCTGGTTGCGTGCGCCAGCGTGCGGCCGTTGCGGTCAGTTACTCGAGCGATTGGCACGAAGCGGACAAGAGCCATATTTGAATCAGTTCAAAGTTGATCTCTGGAGAGTACGCAAACACTCACACACAATCTAGAGCGAGTAAAGATCCGATTCGTCTCCGACTCAGCCCCAGCCTCAGCCTCAGCCTCTTCTATTATGCCAAGGCCTAACTGTGCGCTTGAGTTTCGCTTGCCGAGCGAAGCGCGCGCGCGCAAGTGCACTCGAGCGCACAAACACTTGTTGTCTCTGTGAGCAAACAGACGCCGGCGTCGCTCCTGCACTATGACGACACTTGTTGCCAAAAAAGTCATTCATGCCTGCGATCGGCGGTGGCCAGCGGCGGCCGAGACGACGCCGAGGCTCACTCGATTGCATCACCTGCTCGCCTCGGTCAACAGTCGTGTCTGTCGCAGGCGTGGGCGCGATCGAGCGCGCGCGCGCGAGCCATCATTAAGTCGCTCAGAAGGCGCAGGGTTTCACTTTCAATTGTTGCACAATCGCGTCGTCGTCGTCGTAGTCATACTCTTGTTTCTCGCCGCAGAGCTCCGGCCAAACCCATTGTTACTGTCGCCACAAACAGCGCCGTGGTCGTCGGCCGTCTCGAGCGGCGCCCGCTCATGTAGCCGGCGCGCTCACCTGGCCAGCGATGACGACGCCGACGACGTCGACGTTGTCGAGACACTCGAGACTTTCGCTAGCGAAAAGCCAACGACGACGAGGCCAAACAATGTTGACGTTCGCATGTTTACGTTCACCAGCGAGAGCGCACCTTGGCGGACCGTTGCAGACTCGCTCTCGAGTGTCCCGATGACGACGACGAGGACAACGACAACGACGACGACAACGACAGGAAAGTTCCCCCTTTGTCGCTTTCCTATCAGCGACATCGGGGCACGAACTCGAGTCAGGCCCAACTTCCGCGCCGGCCGCTCCTTTACTCTGCGGCCCGACGATCACGCCTGCTCTCTGAACTTATTTCGTCGTATTCCTCGGCAGCGCAACGTCATCATCGCGCTCTGGGCTGGCAATTAATTTTTCATCAACACAAACACACACACACACATGCGAGCACCTGTTCGCGGCAAGCGCCGAGTTAGCCAACTTGCTTGCTCGCTAGCCGGCTCTTCGGAGCTCGCGACTTCGAGATTCTTGATTGCTACTTTGTGAGAGGCACGCAAATCCGGTCGCGTGCAAGTGGCGTGTTCGCGCTCGACTCTGGAGCGCACAGTCTCGCGCGCCCACGTAGATTGCGTAAGAGGCCTGGCGCAGAGTTTGATTAAACTGGCCCGCGTTTCGCAACGAACGCACCGACGCTCGCCCATGCGAACGAGTTTGCCGTCGCCTGGCTAGCCCGCCGGCGCGTATTACTGGAGAGCCCTGGCTCAGTGACTTGTTCGCTTGCTAGCCATCCAGAGGGGCGCCTTCTCGCTCTGTCGTTCTCTCTGTCTCTTTCTCGCTTTACCGAGCGCGAGCGCTGCTCACTTGCCCAGGCTGGCTTGATTGCCCGCCTGATCGCTTCAAGGAATACGCTCATTAGCGCCGCGAGCGACAAATTCATCAGTGACGCCCATTAATGGGAGTCGTTGTTCGTGTGTCGCCAGTCTGTCTGCGTGTGGGGGTCTCAAAATGGTACCCTGAAGCATTCGAGACGATAGAAAATCTAACACGTGCGCCCGTCGACTCTTCCGTCGAGCGTGCCCGAGAGGAAGAATCCCCATCGCGTGCGCGCCTGTGTGCAAATAATTCCATCGGCGCCGCCGCCAACCACTACGACCACGCCGACGATAACAACAGCCGCGATAACACGCAATTCTAATTCAAATCAGCACGAACCTTACAGGTACACTGCTGACGCCGAGACTTCCTCACCTCGCGCGCTGTCGATCAGTGCAAGAAATCCTACTCATGTACGACATCGTCGTCTGATATCCTCTACCTGGGGATGTTTGCGGCCTCCCTCGATTCTTCATCAATGGCATCATTTCCACAAGTTCATATGCACCCAAGGCGCTCTCGGAGCTGCTCCTGGGTGTCGCATCCGCATGTGAGTTCAAGCACTCCAGTTGATAGTTGACAGTTGACGGCTGACAGTTGACGGCGGAAAAAACCCCCCCCCGATGGCTCTCGCACGATTTATTGGGCAAGTCTTCGGCCTGTAGATGTGTTTCATGTCTCTCCTGCCCCCCCTCCCCTCGACTAGTCATTAAAACCATACTTTAAGCATAGGCGAGCGAAAGTAGAGTCTCATTCAAGACAGACAATCGTTGCGAAGTCGAGTCTCTTGCGCGCCAGCATCATCGAAAAAGAGGGGCGCCACCTTCGCAGACGCAGTTCAAGGCTGCACCTGTTGCGGTTATCTATGGCAGTGCGCCGCCCTCGTAATCTCAAACATCGGTCTGACTGCGCCTCTATCGTGCAGCAAGACCGAAGTGGGGGCGGTTGCGTCTGGGGGCACGCCATCTGACAAACACCTCTTGCCAGACGTATACGCCTGATCAGTCTTCTTGGGCGCCACTAGAGATCTCCCACAGGATACAGAAAGAGCGCGCACGCGCCCGGCGCCACCCGTCCACTCTAACGAGCTCGAGGAGTAGAATCGACACTGGCGCTCGGTTCGTCTACGCCAAACAACAACTCAACCCGTCATAATAGCATCAAGGTAGCTCAGGCATGGGCACCGGCTTGGCCCGCTCGCGCGTCATCGGTGCTACAATATATAATCCTGAACTTGAATTTCACTTCCTGCTCGCTGTGCACCCACCAAGTTCGCTCTATCCCAGCTCATTGTAAGCTAGCCGCCCGCCTGGCTTTCGTGTTCACTGTCGCGTCTTTGGATCTAATCAGTCAAATCTACGATGCCACCAATGCACCGAGTGCACAACGACGAACTTCCTCACGCACGTGTCATGTGAGCAACAGCGAAGGAATTAGCTCTGCGCACCTGTGCACGTGAAGATCGCTTCTTAGCGCGAGATCTCCAAGTTGGAACACCTTCACGGTCGTTGTCTATTTGTGGGCCGCCCAAGATCACCCCTACTAATAACTGGCTGTCGCTTGCAGAGTTTAGGCCGCCCACAAGCTGCGAAAGAAACTCGCTTCCACACCCATAGACCGCGCACCTGGAAGCCAATGGCCGGCCAATCAAAGACGGCCGCCTTCATTGGCTGGCCCAACGCAAATCAAGCCGCCCAATTCATCACCTAAAATAAGACCTGTTCAAATTAACTGCCGATACCTTCACAGTACAACTCAATAGAATAAACTCTCCGCCGATGAGCCCGAGCCGCTCTCTCGCTCCTCCAATTATATTGACTGCCTCACACTTGATCGCACTGTCAAGCTCAACGCAGCTCAGACTGATCATCGGTCATAGTTGGCGAAAGAGCGATTGCCAATGCCTGCCAGCTAATGTCGATCAGAGGCTTGCAGTTTTCAGACACACACAGCCGTGACATGTCAGCGAAAAACTATTAATTTGATTACCGCCGATATGAGCTTAAGTGAAACTTTCGGCAGAAGCGTTAATTCGTTTGGAGGGACACATAATCATTAATGTTAGCCGTGACAACTCGCTCAAGGCAATTGATTGCCGTCTTTCTCTGTCGTACTTCTTCTTCGCTCTCAACGTGCTCGCGGGCAACGATGCCGCTAGGCTGCTCTCTCGCTATCTCCAACTTCACAAATAACCAACAGTTTCATTGACATTGACAGTAAGACTACTCTCCTGATGAGTGTTTGACTAAAAGCAACGCCACCTGGTTGACGAATCTGGTCACATTCAACGGATCTATCCATTGAAACTACAGACAATCACAATTCTCCACCTTCAGCGCACCGACGACACATGCACCTTATGCGCACGCCCACGCCTTTGACAGCTTGTGGCGATGTTTACATTCGGCATATCTGATCGACATTCCCCATGACTTTACACATGTTTAAGCTATGGCACTCTATGCAACTCATCCATGATCCATCCGTGATCAGTTCTCTGCACATGAATGAAAATCAAGTGAGCCACTGATAGCCCTCTCACTCATTGGCGGATCTGAGAATTCAGACCACAATGAACACAACTCACACTATTATATCATGTGGCTCATTCAATCCGATAACTGTGATGCACCTCCGTATGTTCGATCTGGCTCGTCATCACATGAAGACAAAACGAGACTTGAACATCGATAGAGGCGTCATATCGCCGACCAACGACGCTTACGCAATCCATAAACCCAGTCTAAGTCCGGCATCCCATAGATTGGCCATGATCAAGATGGCACTCCAAGACATCGACAACTCCTGGATTGAATGTAACGATTGGGAGACTCAGCAAAAAGAGTGGATACGAACATTGCCCGCGCTCAGGCACTATGCTACAGTCTACGGTGATAATCTTAGGCTCTTGTGTGGCGCGGATCTACTGGAGTCTTTTTTAGTGCCAAACCTCTGGTCAGACGAACACATCGAGGAGATTGTTCGTGATTATGGAATAATAGCCCTGCCGAGACCTGGCTCAAATCCTTACAAACTGGTACATGACAGTGCCAAATCTCATATTTTCAGAAAGCATCTCGAGCGAATCGAATTCATTGACGACAAATGTCAGACGAACATCAGCTCGACGATGGTTAGACAGGCCGTAAAAGAGGGACTACCTATCGACCATTTGGTAACAAGATCTGTTGCACAGTACATTATAAATAAAGGGTTGTACAAGTATTAATGCCGATGAATATAAGCATAACGGTGGCCCACAGATTCTACATGAACTACATAAACGAATCAGATCTTCACAATTTTCAGCGCCTATGTCGCCTGGCAGATAATCTGTTTGTCATATGTCACGATTACTGTTGTGGTGAGTTTTGGGAAGCGTCACCCGCATTTTGTTGTGCAAACGATTTCAGACCGATCAGGAATCTTTTCTATTATTTGTTAGCTGCATTCATAGGATTATTTCTTACGATAATGGCATTCCTCGTTGTCGAGACCATGTGTAAAACTCATGTTATGAAGCAAATCAAGATGCTCGAAGATCTTTATCAGACCCCTAATTTCAGTGACATGGAGACAGTGCATCGGAACCTGAGCTCAACTGAGGGCTTGAGCCTAGATGAGGATAGCTCGACCGACGGTAGTCGATCGAGTCTCATGAAGAATCCTACTCATCTGATACTTAAGAAACATAGTCATAGTTTCAAGGAGATGTCGAGATTGCAGTCATATCAAATTCGAAAGAAAAAGTTGGCACAGCCTAAATCCATCGATCCAACATGATTTATTCTTTCATGTTTTCGTAATAATTTGATCCAGAATAAATTCTCTCTAAGGCTGGTGTCGGTGGCGGCGCTGGTGGAGGCACTTTTGACAGTATTGATGGTGTAGATTGCATCTCTTTGAGGTCGTCAAAGTTGTAGGTGCCATAGGCATACTCAGACGATGCACCCGAATAGCCACCTGATATTATGCGCTCGTAGGCATCGCTTCTAGCCAAGATGGATGGTTCCTGGTACATAGGCTCCCGGCAGTTCCAAAGCATTTCATCGATGTGAGGTTGAGGTGGTGACGGCTGAGGTGGTAGTGGTTGTTTGTATAACTCTCGGGGTATCACTGTCACTTGGTGGTCTATCAAAGACGAGGGTCGACTGATACTTTCATGAGTGTCGCATGGGCTTTCGCATGGTTGCACTTTTTCTACTTTCTCCTCTCGACAAACCCTAACTAGACCCACTAGAGTGCAGAATCCCACCGAAGTGACGACGAAGATAAATAGAACCAGCTGAATCCACCACGTCAGACTGTCTATGCATGCTTGCTCGTCGATTCCTGAGCTGCAATCAACCTTGCCATTGCAGATATCGAAGCTACTAATACATTTGTTATCACAGTAGAACTGACCCTTCTCGCAGGGTTCCTTGCAGTTCAATTCATCAAGTCCGGCGTTTGGGTCGTATGAGTCGTTACGGTAGCAATCGCTTTTGCCATCGCAAACATATTTGATGTCAATACAAAGGGGTCGCTTTAGGTCGCTCAAGCGACAGTCAAATAAGCCTTGATCGCAGACATCTTGTGCAATACTTGTTGCTAGTGTAGGAAGAGGCGGAGGTACTATAGGGACAGACGGTTGTCTCTGCGGATACCTAGACATCGGCGGCCCATTGATGAAAGGTGGTGGCCGGGACGGCTCGGTACCGCCTTCTTTCTGATTGTCAATCACACAAAGCTTGTGCTCGTCGCCATAGTATTCAAATTTGTTGCAATCCCATTCAGCGGGCCAGCTTGTGTTCATGACATTTCGGATGTGAGGCTCGCACTGGAGGGCCTCTTCGCAAATGTTTCGACAGGGCAGTAGTAGTTTTGTCGTCATGTCGGGTGGGCTAACACAGACAGGAAAGTAAAGCGAGCATAGAAATAGTTGAACTCGCCTTTCACATTCCGGCAAGCTAAAGAGGAATGCATACTTGTGCAAGGAAGACCGTGCATCTTCAAGGGTCGTGTGACCGAGAGTATTGTTGAATGGTTGTACGGTGTTGTAATTTTCAATATTGCAAACAAACGACTCTGTGGGCTGACATCTCTGGTCGACGTGGAGTGCTTGCGTTGAGGTGGTTGGTCTTGCATGAAAAAGGGCACTTAGAGCAAAAAGTGTGATTAGGAAAACTTTGATTGGAGAATGAGGTGCGGATGTTGATATGAATATCATCGTTGTCGATCGATGCTTGAGTCTTTTGTTGTGATGATAATCTCCATGGAAATATCGTTTGCTACGAAAATATCTTGACCTCATGTTGCTTGCAAACTGTTTGTTGCATGCTGTGGAGATGTCTACCTCGTGACGAGAGAAGTCTGTTTCAGATTCCATATCTTTGTTCGCGAGATAACCATGGAAGCGACAACTATGGCCGAGACAGGACCAGTTGGATGTCATGTATAGGTTTCTATCATATTTCTTGGCGTTGTTAATATAACTTGTTGCTGATGAATGAGTAGAATGGAGCCTCATCTAAGCTCAAGTCGGCTGGATGATTGGTAGTGATTTGGTAGGTATCCTCAAGTGTGTGCGTGGATGGTTGTGTTTCTTCAAGAGTGTGTGCATAATGGAAATATGTGGATGTGTGCATGTCTGTTCTTCTTGTTGTGTTGAGGATAAATTCTTCGCGATCCCTGCGGGCCCAAGGCGTCCGGCCCCTTCGTGTCGCGCGCTGTGCGCTTGTGTCCGTCACAGTTAGTGTTCCTATGGAAATGCCTGCAGGCTAATTCAGGCATCCGAAAAGTAAACGGGGAAATGCCTGAATTTGGCTGAAGCCAGACAGCCTTTCTAGGGCATTTTTTTCATGCAAGCAAATTCAGGCATCGCAGGCATGCCTGCAGGCTCATTCAGGCACTTCATATATTCAATAGAAGGATTTTCGAAGGAAAAATTTCGTGAGTTTGCCTGTCGAGTGTCCCATAGAAGAATGCCTGCAGGCTCCTGCAGGCGAAATGGCCTTGCCTGCAGCCGATCCTGTATGCATATTTTGAGGGATACTTCTTCCATGCAAAAGCTGTGAAAAATGCCTGCAGGCATGCCTGAATATGCCTGAGATTTTCTAGGGGTTTTCCGATGCCTGAATTTGCCTGACGGCATTCCCATAGGGACACTAGTCACAGTGGGGGTCGAGTAAGGCGCCCGCGCCGGTTCAAAAAATGTCGCGCCGATTCGAAAATGTCGGGCCTGTTGTGCGCGTCAATGGCGCCGCGCGAATCGCGCGCATCGTTTGGGCACCCGAGTAAATGACTCGACGTTAATAGGTTATCTACTGGCGTGGCTCAGCAGCAGCAACATCAACACCGACACCAAGACCAAGACCAGGACCAAGACCAAGACCAAGACCAAGACCAAGACCAAGACCAAGACCAAGACCAAGACCAACACCTCACACACACACACAACATGTTGGTCTGCTGCCAGGTTACCTTTCTCATCCTCATCTGCCTCATCTTCGGTTTCATTCTTGGAATCTATCTATCCCAAGTCTTCGACATCAATGGACTCGATGATCTTTATAACAAGTTCTTGAGTCTCTTCGGCAAGGGTTCGAGCTCAAAGCCAACAGTACACACGTCCACTACCCGCTCTCTATTCTAAAAAATATTAACGCTACTGTTGCTTCCGACGTGCGGACCATAGACACGAAAATTGCTATCAACAAAGCAACTGATTAGATGCAGACCCCATACCTACCGAAAGCTCTTTTTCAAGATGACTTCGAACATGTCTATGAACCTGCCGAGGATACATTTATACTGTTGGACGCCTTGGAAAAAGATCTCGACCACTTACGCCACTCGGTAAACGTTTGTCTCGAGTGTGGCTCTGGCTCAGGAACAGTTATCACTGCCTTGTCCATGGCATTGCAAAAGAGCAGCAATCAAGGGAGCAAAACCCAACCAAAACTTATGCTAGCTTCAGATATCAATCAGTATGCTTCTATAACAACTCAGAAGTGCGCCAATTTCTTCAAACAAAATAACATACAGGTTGTCCAGACTGACTTGGCGCAATCACTTGTTCATCGCCTCGAAGGATCCGTTGATCTACTGGTATTTAACCCACCATATGTACCGACTGATTCTGAGCAAGATTCAAATATCGAACTTGGTCCTCTGCAGCATTCGTGGGCTGGAGGCTCAAGAGGAAGAGAATCTATCGATAACTTCCTGTACACCTATGTGCCTCGCCTTTTGAGCAAACCACACGGGCTAGCATACATGGTTGCTCTTAGCCACAATAACATCGTCGAGCTTAAAGGTTGCTTGGAGCAGAATTACAACATAAGAGGCGATGTAGTACTGAAGCGTCGCGCAGGTATGGAAATGCTTCATGTCCTGAAGTACCAATGGATAGCCGATGGACACAACCAAAGATAAAAACTTTTTTTTGCTCAATGTCTAACTCAGTCTACTTTATAGCAACTACTATGCTCAATAAATTTACACTAACTAAATAGCTTAAACTCTCCTTGTATTCTTCAAGGCTGACATGGCAACAGGTCCTACACCTCGGAACAGAGTAGATTTTAATTTCATGCTATACTGAATGCTCTACTATATATTTATCAGCTCTGTGTCACCTCCGGAGCATGTAACATAATTGTGGATGAATCAATGATAAATCTACTCAAACATGATTGAACAGTTGCTGATGAGTCTGATGCGTTTGTTGCTGAGCTTGTGGGGTGATATGGTGGTGATGGTGATGATGATGATTTTGATGGTGCATGTGATTAGTAGTCATGACTGGCTTCGGACTCATCATGGTAGTGTCCATTGCCGGTGACTGAGGCTGCTGCTGAGGTTGGGGATTATTTGCTACCCATCCATGTCCGCCAGCGGTCATGTCATCGGTGCTATAGCCTGAGCTGGACCAACCAGTTGCTGCGCTAGTATTTATATTATTCGAAGGATAGAGTAAATCCTCAGATGATTGATGTGATGAGAGTTGATGGTTGCAAGCTGCTATTGTCATGGGTGCGATAGTAGAATGCGCTCTTGAATGAAACCCTTGTCCGGGGCGCATTTCCGGCCTCTGTTGATAGCTCGTTGATCTGAAGTGTGAGTGAGATGGACAAATGTGACTACTCGGAGCTTCCGGAGGATTTGGGACGTTAGTGTGGTTATTGTAGAAGATCGAGTTTTGGTGGTGACCAGACATGGGTACGACAGACGTTTGCGCGCGTCCATGGTAGCCTTGGCCGGATGTAGAACCTTGATCGAAACTGAGTGATCCTCTGTGGAGATTTGCTGTGCGGGCCTGATTTGTCGGGTCCATATTGTGCATTGATTGTTGCTGGTGATGTACGGGCGTAGATTCAGGAATGGTTGGCTGTTGAAGAGGTGCAATTTGCATTGGTTGTTGTTGAATATTCGATTGAGCAGAGATATTCATATTTGACATCTGCTGTCCAGTAACCCAAGTGGGGCTGGGAGCTAAGTCATCCATACTATTGGCCGTACTGGACCAGCCATTTGAGTGTGTGTTGTGGTTATGATGATTGTTACTATGATGACTCTGGTGCTGGTGATGATTACTATTACTACTATTAATGTTTAAACTACTAACATTGTTAGTGCTGCTAGCGCCTCCACCAATATCGGTGGAGTTGTCTTGACCGTGCGTTTGTTGTATCGTGTTGCTGCCGTTGAGGAACTCTTGTGAGGATTGATTCGAGGAGTGATTGGATAGAAGGCGCGGCATAGGTGCAACGGTGGAGTGGGATCGCATGTGCAGGTTGAGTCTCTGAACAGGTTGACTGCTAGACCTGAAGTGCAGATTGTTGTTCACGTGAATATTGTTGGTGCCATTTGTCTGCGAATCAGCAGTCGGTCCGTCTGTCTTGAGACCCGGGTTGAAAAATGACCTGGGCAAATTTCTGTTTCGCAGTGGGACTGAACTCTGCGACTGCGGGTTGAACAACTGGTCAAGACTTTGCTGACTGTCTGTATGTATTCTGATGAATGATTGAGGTTCAGAATCACTAGGCGCGACACTGGAGCCAGCACCTCCAACATGCGGTTGAGAGCTGTAGGACCTTGTGTGGAAATTCATCTTATATTGGTGTAGTATTTAAAACAACAAAGAATGCGTGTCAAAAATGACGGATAAGAAAGGTGGTTACACCAGGAGAGAGGCCAGAGTCGGGTTCTTGAATAACAGGTGATGTCGGCGCGTCCGGTTGGCGATTGAGTTGAGCAAGATGAAAGATTTTGCCTGGTTGGTGGCTTCGTTTAGAACTTCATTTGAGATGATTTGGTTGTATGAGTTTGCTGGTGACGCTGCAACCTGTGGCTCCACGAGTTCCTGCATCTAGAATGGAAAAGGACTTTGGGTGAACTTGTGAGGCTCGTGATTGCTGTTGGTTCGAATAATCAGCCTGTTGCTGGCGATGAAGCTGATATTGGTGATCTAGCTAGATGATAGGATTGGGCGTCGAGGGATATCTTCGGCGACCGGGAGAACCGGTCGTAGGAGGCAGTGCGGGCGCACTGGTTGTGCTGGCCGGGTCGGTGGCTGGATGGTGCTGGTAAACCGGTGTGTTTGCCTGGGGAAAAGCGAGCACGACTAGCAAGTGGGGCCGCGCAACTTCTCGATGCACTGACGGAGCCGCGGCTCAGTGGGGGTGGAAGCCGAGGTTGTCCCTTCGCAAACAAAGGGAGGAATTGGAAGGCGAGCCCTCGAGTTGCTCCTGCAGGCGCTTTCGCTAGCTCTTTGTCCAGCCAGATTGGCGCTGGGCTCGGCCACGCTCAGGCTCCCACATTGGCCCAACTGGCTGTTTGCCCTTCTCTCGCTTTCGCGCGATGGCTTTACCATCGTCGGCTTCTGCCAGCAGAGCTCTTGCCGCAGGAATCCTGCACAGCTTCAACAGTGGGGCGGGCGGCCACTAGGGGCCAAGAAATTCTGGTCGCGCGCCACAGCCCCGGCCGTCTTCTCCAATGCGCGCGAGCCCACCGCCCGGCCAGGGGCAGCCACAGCGGGCCGCTCACACAGGTAGCTGCTCGTCTGGCGGGCCCCTCTTGGCGCGGCGCAGGTAACCACTCACTACAAATGGCTGCAGTGGTGGTGGCAGAGAGGGGCGTTGCAAGTCTCTTTGTGGCCTCTGTGAATTATCGCCAACCGCTGGCTGCGACACAAGCGCCAGGTGCACGGCAGCGCGATGAGGAGGCACCGCCACCGGTTGCAGCGATGCACGAGAGTCGAGCGAGCTGGTTTGTTGCAATGTCGACACAGACTGCGGCTCACTGTTCTGTCGGAACCCTCACCACTCGTGGAATTCTAAGTCTGCACATAGATTCATCGTAAGGCCTTGGATCGATGTTGACGGTCGACTCTTGAACGCATGAAGCCCAATCAGTGCTTCCTCTGTCCACTGGTCTCACAACCTGAGCTGCGGACACACACATGGATATATGACGCAACTCAAGCTACACACTGCCACTGGTGTCATTCTGTGGCCGGACCTCTACTCAGCTCGAAAACTGATGGTCGGATTTCCAAGCTGATGAGGAGCTCGCTGAGTGGGCCCCAGAAACAGTTCGAGCAATCTCACAGAATTGACAAGTGCATTGTGGCTCAAATTTCGCGCCAAAACTCCAGTAGCGCACAGAAACTTCACGAAATTCACGTTCGCCACCAGGAGACCAAATCGCACGCATTCGCCGGCAGCTCTGGCAGCAGGATCGCCACACTCGCCGCGGCGGCGCCCAATTCTCACGCGCGTGCGTGTGCGCGTGTGTGTTGTGTGCATGTGTTTTCGTTGCCCGCAAAATAAGAGAGAACGTCTCAACGGTTTCTTGTGCAGTTCTGCTATTGATTCACCAGAAAAGGTCGACGCGACCCATAATATTTCATCTAACCAAAGCCTAACTTGGTACTCATATTAACTTCCCCAATCATTCTCACCAAGCTACCCATCACCCACACGGCAACTATGCAGCAACAAGCCGTTAATCCAGTGAAATCTTTCAAGGTGAGTTACACGACGGCTGATGAATTCTTCCGCGCCCCCGGGTGTTATGAACACTTGCTCGTACAGCCCCTCCCCTCATGACCGCGCAAGTCTCCGACTGCCATCGACATCCACGCCATCGCAAACTTAACTCTATGAATGTCAAACACCACAAGACTAACACATAACTCTAATCAAACACACATAACATGCACATTTACATAACAGGTCGTCCTGGTAGGCGATGGTGGTACCGGCAAAACAACCTTCGTCAAACGTCACAAAACCGGTGAGTTCGAGAAAAAGTACAACGCCACATTAGGTGTGGAGGTGCACCCGCTTGTGTTCTACACTAAATATGGACCGATCGAATTCAGTGTGTGGGACACAGCAGGTCAAGAGAAGTTTGGTGGTCTCAGAGACGGTTACTACATTCAGAGCGCTGCAGCTATCATCATGTTCGACGTCACATCGCGTGTCACATACAAGAACGTACCAAACTGGCACAGAGATTTAGTCCGTGTCTGCGACAATATACCAATAGTTTTGTGCGGCAACAAAGTTGACGTCAAGGACCGCAAGGTCAAGGCGAAGTCCATCGTCTTTCACAGAAAGAAGAATCTACAATACTACGATATAAGCGCCAAGAGTAACTACAACTTCGAGAAGCCTTTCTTGTACCTAGCGCGCAAGCTCACAGGTGACGCGACCCTAGAATTTGTCGCCATGCCCGCTTTAGCTCCACCAGAGGTCATCATGGACCCAGAAACAGTCAGGAAGCTTGAAGAAGAAATGAAGGATGCACAGATCGCCCAGTTGCCGGAGGAGGACGACGAAGATCTTTGAGTCAAGTTATGCTTTAGTTATCAACTATGACTAACTTACTCCTGTTTTCTCTCAAATAAAATCAAGCGACAATATTATCAACTTTTACCAGATTGTCAACAGTACCAACAGTGATTACTTTGAGCAATACTACAACCATCTCAGACGATAGCTGGGCATGTTTACTTATTCCTTGGGCTTAAGATTACCATCACCCAACTCTGGGGATGCAGAATGCTTCATAAACGTTGGCCGCGAAGCAGTTTAGCACGTCTAGACAAAGCAGGTGGTTGACGAGAGCCTTCTGATCTGTTTCTTTACGTTTCAGATAGTTGTGTCGGATCTGAGGAAGAATTTTGACGAGGGGGACCTGGATGTCATTCGGGTTCGAAAAGTTGGTCTTGCCATCTTTGTTGCTGACTTTTGACTCCATCTTGACAAAAGCGCCTAACAGATTGTCCAAAAGTATAGCGTAGCCAACATCTATTGTTGACTCAAGCACATCTTTAAAGTCTTCACTGCTGAAGATATCCTGTGTCTCAGCTAACATAGATCGCAACATGGCCTCCTCATCCTCTGATAACGGACCTGAGTCTGGGCAAATAGTGGACAGGTTTATGGTCGATAGTTTTTCGGAGTCAAAGAAGAACACCTTCGTTTTGGATGTAGGGCTCGATAGATGGAATGACATGGTTCGCTTGATTCTCTCGAGTATTGCTTTGAAATCTTGGAATGAGATTCTATAATCGATACTGTAGCCTCGCATTGTCTCGTCAACCGCATCTTCAATCGGCTGAATAAGTGAGTCGAATTTTTGGTCGTAGAATGACCCAAGGAAGGCATAGTATTTGGTGTAGGCTTTCATGTGGGCTAGATCAGCAACAGCCGCCGAAGATGGGCCGGCCATACTATCAGCGGCACTCTTTGCGAACACCTGTCCGCCGATGACGCTCATCTGTACTCGCATATAGCATGCAAGTATGCAAGTACAATAAATCTCGCTGAGTAACCTTGTGAGAATCTTGACCCTAAGTAATTTCCAAATCTCTACCTTATCTTGAGTGTTTTTGTCCTGACCACGCTTAGCTGTCAACTCGTCTATGAGTTTGGTATCGTCTAGAAGTTCCTGTAACCTGGCCACTATCTTCGGCGACATTCTCTGACATAGTTGATTGCACTCACTGATTATGTTCTCAAAGTGTATCTCTTTCTTCCTTGCCTCATGGACGAAGTTTCTACTCGAGCTTGTTTCCCATTGTTTCTCATACTTGGCTAGCACCCTGTTGATAACCAACACCGCACCTGCTGCACCACCGGCCAGCAAAATTTTGTTCCGATGCCTGCTGAGAAAGTCTCCGATGCCCATGATATGTTTTGTCAGTCTCTTGTGATGCAGAAATTACAATATTAGTCACAAGACTTCTGTGGGTTCCAGACTGTCGTAGTTCTGAAATTCTGGAAGTGTTATACGGGACGAACCAAGACAAACGTCACAGGTGCATGTGACGAACTCACTAACTAAGCGTGCGTGTGGCTGTGGGTTCTTGTGTGAGTGTGTGGAAGCGCGTAGGATGGCATGTGCCTTGTTGCTGAATGGTTTAACCTACGTCGCAACTAAGCCCTAAACAACTCGATGCCAAGATGTTAACACTCAAGACGGCCTGCACGTCATCGAACATCCTCTCAGAGTTTAATCAATGAATAGAGTTAGAGCATTGAGAAGAACAGGATTTGTTTACAGCTTCAAGGACACCGTTCACCGAGATCCGTCAGAAAGTTTAGTGTAAATCCACTCCAACTAAAGTTTCGGGATAAGAGCTCATTGATTAGGTCTACAGTTTACTATTATCACATACTTGAAATGGGTAGACACCAATCAGAAACGTCCGCTTCTCTTGCGACCTGTATATTTGGTGTCAGGTCTCGTTTCTTCACCCTTGCGTCTCTGTCTCTCT
Organism: Boswellia sacra; assembly: GCA_013180625.2. Taxonomy (NCBI): domain Eukaryota; kingdom Viridiplantae; phylum Streptophyta; class Magnoliopsida; order Sapindales; family Burseraceae; genus Boswellia; species Boswellia sacra. The sequence goes on along the minus strand of SNVD02006795.1, from coordinate 1,769 downwards.
TTCTTCTTCAAGATCCAATCTTTATTCTTCATGTTTCCCGTCTTGCGTGCATTCCTGATACGCTCTCTTCTCTCGTTCTGTATCCTTTCAACCTTCTGGTCTGCGTTTTCATCTATTGCCTTAGGTAGTTTAAATCTACTTCCACCGCATGACAACACGAGAAAGAATTTCTTGGCTTTGGTGCTATCAGGATTGTCAACCACAACACCTCCCGTGAAGCCGGCCTTCAGAGCCTGCTGATTGATGAGCTCTAGCTGTTGTGGATTCTCCGGATAGAACTGGAAGACTGCTCGACCCTCACGTGTGAGACAGGTGTAGAGGGTAGAGAATAGATTCAGGAGACGCTTGGCTGGACTGTGATTCTTTTTGTCGGCATTGCATAGCCATTGAAGGGCGGATATACTTATTGCTCCGTCGAAAGAGCCTGGCTTGAAGGGTAGACCATCTCCAAGGTCTGACTTGAGGATTTGCAGATCTTCTAGTTCATTTATCTGGAGACGTTCGCGAGCCACCGCGATCATTGCTTCACTTATATCGACGCCAACCCACTTGTGTCCCATCTCCTCAATGCACTGACTGCTCAAACCAGAGCCACAACCGAGATCGAGAATAAGTCGAGGTCCGTCTTTTTCTTTAAACTCGAGCAACTCTATAGCTCGATATGTCATAGTTTCCTGGATGGCTATAATGCGCGAGTTTTGCGAGTACTTGTTGGCCTCGTCGAAGTCGTAGAATATCTCCGGGGGCGCAATGTGCTCGGGTCGTTTGCCCGACATGTCGACTGATTTTAGGGCCGTGACAAAGAAGAGGCAATATGATGAGTCTGTCTAGAATAGACAATCCGAGTTGCGGATTGTTATGGTTAGAGACTGGAACTGCACGTGGTCATCAGTTTGCTTTGGCGGTGTGCGCGTGGGCGAGAGGCGCCCAGATCGGCGACTGCAATGAGCGCAGAGTTTGCGCAGTCTCTTGCACTCGTTTCGGATTTGCTCGTCCTGCTGTCTCTGACTAGACGCGCTAAAGTTGATCAGTCGGCGAGGAGAACGAGGATCAAAGATGACAATGTCTTCGCAGGGGGTAGAGAGTGTCTTTGTGGAGTGAATTAGGCTGTTAGTGAACAGTGATCTTGAATAAGTGGCCACAAGGCAGGCGTCTCGTTATTCACTCACTCGCGGAACGGTAGCGGGCGCGCTTAGTCTGGTGCACTTGAGCTAAGAAGCCAGCGACGAAGTCTCGCCCGGCGCCAGAGTCCTGCCAACTCTGACGACAAGCACCACTCTTGGGTGTCCTCGATGTCGACTCTCGTTCATTGTCTTGCTTTTGCGAGCGCGCCAGATCTCCAAGATTTGTCTTAGTCCTTCATATGATCGGAACGGAAGGCTCCAGACTCGAGCCGCCCGCCTCGGCTGTGATTGTTTGCATCGAGATGATCCCGGGTCTATTTGGCTCGAGATATCTCTCGCATTTGGCCAATGATGAGCCTCCAAGATGTCCAAGTGTCAGAAATTTAGGATATTCGTCGCCGTGCTAGCGGCTTTTGCCGCTTATTTCGCCTTCATATGTCGCTATAATCTCAGGTGAGTGTTTGGGCGGACGTTTAGCTAGCGGTGAAAGCAAAACTTGGAGCTAACCAGATCCATTGCCAAACAAACAGCATGTTGATCGAAGAGATGGTTGTGAAGTCGCCCACCGATCTGGCGATTAATGGCGGCTCGACCGGCACGACAGCGGCACCCAACAGTTTGGCGCTCGACCATAGGCTCAACCAG
>SNVD02006794.1:0-25661 GCA_013180625.2 Boswellia sacra | reverse complement strand
TGGAGCTGCCACATAAGATCTTCAACGATCAAACGTTTCTGGACTTGCTGAAGTTGCCGCCTGAGATCTTCAATGATCAAATCACGTTCATCTCTTTGAGAAGGAGGCAATTGGGTAGTAAAAGTAGCCTTGTGAGTACGACCAGCCATTGAACCAAAAGCTCTGATACCAATCTGATGCCGGATCTTCGAGATATGGCTCTGATACCAAATCTGATACCGGGCTGCTGGATTATAATAGATGAGGATAGGATCTTCAAGTTGATTATCAACTCAAACCAATGGCTGGAACAAATAAAATGGAACCTAACAAACACTCTTTGAAAGGGATAACAAGCTCACCACCAAAGTAAACACCAATGGGATACAAATAATTCACCACCCAAGGATGTAAACCAAGGATACAAGGCTCAAACTAACTCACCACTCTATGGAATCCACCAAGAGATACAGAGTTAAGGAGAAATCAGTATAAACACTGAAATTTCACTCAAATTCGAATTCCAAACTTCACTCCTTGAACACACAACTTTGGGACTTTAAATAACTTGGAACAACCCTCCAAGCATAGGTAAAAGACAATAATTAGATGTGTTCAACAATTACAGCTCAACTAATACCTTGACAACTCAATTATTGACTAAGACTCATAAGTAAACACATTAGGTAATAAAAGCACAACCAACTAAACTAGAAATTCAAATTTCAACCAACTAAGCAATCAAATTCAAATTCTAGAGTAGACTTTAATGCACCATTAACTATGAACCAGCTATGAAGAGATAGTCATAGATTCCTGCAGACAACTCCAAATGACACATAGACAAATGTGTTAGAAAGCTGACTTCAAGATCTTTTATAACCACAAATCTTGACATTTAATTCTCTGCACAACCAACTAAGTTAGAAATTCAAATTCTTGACCATTGTAATAATTTGCAACCCTTGATGATCTATCATTAATTCCATGGATTGCAACACTCCTATGTCACCTATCTTATCACTTCCAGATTTCAACAAGGTTTTTGAAGTTGAATGTGATGCTTCCAATATTGGTATTGGTGCTGTTATTAGCCAAGAACGCAGACCAATTACTTTCTTTAGTGAAAAATTGAATGCATCTCGCAAAAAGTACTCAACTTATGACAAAGAGTTGTATGCTATTTGTCGAGCGTTGAAGCATTGGAGTAAGTATCTCTTGCCAAAACCGTTTGTTCTATATTCTGACCATGAAGCTTTGAAGTTCATCAACAGCCAACAGAAGCTTAATGTTCGACATGCTAGATGGGTAGAGTTTCTTCAAGCTTTCAACTTTACCATCAAGCATAAATCTGGAGTTCAAAATGTGGTGGCTGATACCTTAAGCCGAAGACATTCTTTGTTGACCTCTATGCAAGTGAATGTTGTTGGGTTTGAGGTTTTAAAAGAGCTTTACAAGGATGATCCAGATTTCGACAAAATATGGAGTAACTGTAATAAGTTTTCATCTAACCAATTTGTTTTGCAGGATGGTTATCTACTCAAGGCAAACCAATTGTGTATTCCTCAATGTTTCTTGAGAGAATTAATCATTAATGAAGCACATGGCAGTGGCATTAGCGGTCATTTTGGGAGAGACAAAACTATTGCTATTGTGAAGGAAAACTTCTATTGGCCGAAGATGGAAAGGGATGTGATGAAGCACGTGAAGAGGTGTACAATTTGTCACGTGGCAAAAAGTCATGGGCAGAACACTGGTTTGTACACTCCATTACCTGTTCCTAATGATCCATGGTGATACCGGATCTTCGAGATATGGCTCTGATACCAAATCTGATACCGGGCTGCTGGATTATAATAGATGAGGATAGGATCTTCAAGTTGATTATCAACTCAACCAATGGCTGGAACAAATAGAATGAAACTAACAAACACTCGTTTGAAAGGGATAACAAGCGCACCACCAAAGTAAACACAATGGGATAAGATAATTCACCACCCAAGGAATGTAAACAAACGTACAGGGCTTAACTACTCACCACTCTATGGAATCCACCAAGAGATACAGAGTTAAGGAGAAATCAGTATAAACACTGAAATTTCAATCAAATTCGAATTCTAAACTTCACTCCCTTGAATACACAACTTTAGAGCTTAAATAACTTGGAACAACCCTCCAAGCATAGGTAAAAGACAATAATTAAATGATTTCAATAATTACAGCTCAACTACTACATTGACAACTCATTTATTAACTAAGACTCATAAGTAAACTCATTAGGTAATAAAGCACAACCAACTAAGCTAGAAATTCAAATTCCAACCAACTAAGTAATCAAATTCAAATTCTAGAGTAGACTTTAATGCACCATTAACTATGAATCAGCTGTGAAGAGATAGTCATAGATTCTTGCTGACAACTCCAAATGACACATTGATAAATGTGTTAGAAAGCTGACTTCAAGATCTTTTATAGCCACAAATCTTGACATTTAATTCTCTGCACAGCAATACTAGTTCTTTTACGAAATTATCCCTCATTCTGGTTCATGTGCACTCCTGACCATTGTAACAATTTGCACCCCTTGATGATCTATCATGAATCCCATGGATTGTAACACTCCTGTGTCAAGCTCCCCTAGTTGAGAAAGACTCGACCTCGAGTCTCGGTTGTTGTTTTCACCAAGATAAGGACTAAGGTCAGAGACATTGAATGTGTTGGAAACACCGTAATGCTCAGGTAGATCAACTTTGTAAGCATTCTCTCCAATGCGTTGTAAGACTTTGAATGGTCCATCAGCTCTAGGCTTCAACTTGGCATATTTGCCTGGAGGAAACCTTTCTTTTCTAAGGTGTATCCACACTAGATCTCCTTCTTTGGACTTGATAAGTGTCTATTTATATATCATTTTCATATCAATTCGTCCATGTTTCTTTGCTATATTCCTTGGTATTTTTATGTTTTTGTGTGGTTTTTGATGTTTGTAGGAGTTTTGGAGCAACTTGCACAAAAATGGAGTAAAACCCTTCATTTTCACCTCTGCTAGTCAGTGATCTTCTCGGATTTAATTGTATTGATATACAATGAACCCGATGACATATTATATACCGTTGGAAAGCTCTCGAAGTCTATTTCTGGAGAAATTTACGGTTTATAAATCCACTCAGTGTACCAAAAGTTATAATCAAAACAGTGTGAGAAGTATAGAAATGTAAATCCACAAATCACTGTAGCATGTATAATACGGGACACTGTAGCAGGTTACTGTAGCAGAGTATTTAAACACATTTTAGGGTTTTATTTTGATAACTTGAAGAGGGAAAACGTGGGAGGAGGCTGCATTTCTGGATTTCTCTCATCCCTTGGAGTTCTTGAAGGAGAAAGAAGATTTTGAAAGAGGAGGAACAACAATTCCAAGAATATTCATCTACAAAGAAGATTTTCAAAGAATTTGCTAAGTTCTTTCTTTCCTTTTCAATTCTGGAATTTCTCTGTATTGTATTTGTTATTCTAATTGAATATGTGTAACTAAAACTGAATTGGTTGAGGGTGATTTCAAAGCCCTTGATATGGATTTTGTGAGTTGATTGTGTAAGAAATTGTTATACAATTCTCTAATTGAAGTTGCTTGTATTTTCCCATATCTAATGCTTATGATTGCTTACTGATTGTATTTGGAATGGCCAACTGAAGATAATCTGGTTGTTGTCTATTGCTAGATTAGAAATCTTGATCCGTAATTGTCATGAATTTCCAATCATTAGTAGCAAAATTGTGATCAGAGATTGCAATTGGAAAATACAAACTAGGTTAAATAATCCGAACTTGTGTGATTATTGCTTAGATCAACCTATCTTTCTCATCGTAATGCTTCTATTGAATTAAACTTAGAGCGCTTGTTCTAGGTTGTTTAATGGATAGAGATTAAATAAAGAGCTTGTTTATTTAACAACAAAGTAAGGAAAGATTGGGATAACAGAGCTTGTTGTTATCTACGGTTGATAACTTCAATGCTGTAATTGGATTACAATTCTATGTTAATTCACAAATTCATATCTGTTGGCAGAGAAAGAACCCTTAACCAAGTGTCTCTCATTGATCTTTCAGTCAAATTAACTTCTGTTTTGTTATTCTTAATTTGCATTCTTATTTCATTTAGTTAATCATTCAACAAAACCCCCCCTGTTTAGTTTATCGTTGCTGGAAAATAACGAATTCAATTAGAATCAATCCTCGTGGGAACGATATCTACTTATCACTTTATTACTTGTGCGACTAGTATACTTGCTAGTTTTGAACGCATCAAGTTTTTGACGCCGTTGCCGGGGATTGATTTTCTAATCAATTTGTTATTCTGTTTTTACTACTGATTCTTGATTGTTATTTCCTGATTGTTTGTGTTTAGGCTTTTATGTCCGAGGGCGAAGCGGATCAGCGACTTAAGAGAATTAAGGAGTTTCTCCAATCCTCGAATTTAAGACTAAATCGTTCAATTTCCACTCCACCTCCAGAATTTGACCTTGCTCGACATACTTCCCTCCCATCTTCTTGCAGTTCAATCAAATCAGAATCGGAAGTAATGGCGATGGAAAACGATCAGACTCTTAAGGAGTTAGCGGCTCCAATTATTGACCAACAACCGCTATGCATAAGCACCAATTTTGAGATAGATGTTGAGCTTAAATCTGGACTAATTCATCTCTTGCCTACATTTCATGGTTTTGCAGGAGAGGATCCGAACAAACACCTTAAAGAATTTCATGTGGTATGCTCAAGTATGAAGCCAACCGGCGTTTCTGAAGAGCAAATTAAATTGAGAGCTTTCCCATTCTCATTAGTAGATTCGGCAAAAGAGTATCATTGATGATGGACTCCTAATTCAATATTTCTATGAGGGTCTCCTACCCATGGAAAGGAGTATCATTGATGCTGCTAGTGGTGGAGCACTAGTTAATAAAACACCAAACGTGGTAAGACGTTTGATTAGTGACATGGCAGCGAACTCCCAACAATTCAGCAGTCAATTTGAGCCACAACTACCAAAAGAGTAAATGAGGTAAGTACTTCAAACATTGAACAACAACTTTGTGAACTTACCTCTCTTGTAAAAAAATGGCTGTAGGACATATGCAGCAATCTTATGCATGTGGAGTATGTTTTGCCATGGACCATCCAACCGACATGTGTCCAACTTTGCAAGAAGGAGATACAGAACAAGCCAATGCCATGGGTGGATTTCCAGGACAACCAAGGCAAAGGTATGACCCTTTCTCAAATACTTACAATGCTAGATGGAGAGATCACCCTAATTTAAGATATGCGAATCGTCAACCAATTGTCCCAAATGCCATACCAAATCGACCACCAGATTTCAATCAACCAAGGGTGCAGCCAACCATTTCAAGCACAACCACAACAGCACCACAACCAGTCCACAAAATTCAGGTATGTCTCTCTAGGATATTGTTAAAGCACTTGCACTAACACAATGCAATTTCAGCAGGAAACTAGGGCAAGTATCCAAAACCTGGAAAATCAAATGGGACAATTGGCCACTAACATGAGCAAAATTGAGAGTCAAAGCTCAGGAAAATTACCTTCTCAGCCGGTGATCAATCCAAGAGAGAATGCTAGTGCTGTAACTTTGAGAAGTGGGAAACAATTAGATATTCCACCAAAGAAATCACAAATTGATGAAGGGGATGATGCCACTTCTACCATGAACAAAACATCCACTTCTAAGGTAAATCCTAAAACTTCCATTCATTCATATGTTACTCCTCCACCTTTTCCCAGCAGATTTGCAAAATCAAAGAAGGAGGAACAAGAACAAGAAATCCTGGAAACTTTTCGCAAGATCGAGGTAAACATACCACTTCTGGATGCTATCAAGCAAGTGCCGCGTTATGCAAAATTTCTCAAAGAGTTATGCACCAACAAGAGGAAGTTGAAAGGAAATGAGAAGGTAAGTGTGGGGGAAAATGTTTCAGCTGTATTGCAAAGAAAAAATCCTCTGAAATGCAAAGATCCAGGTACGTTCACCATTCCATGCACCATTGGCAATACCAATTTTGAAAGAGCTATGTTAGATCTAGGAGCATCAATTAATGTCATGCCCTATTCTATTTATGCTTCCTTGAATCTTGGACCCCTTGCGGAAACTGGTATTGTAATTCAACTTACTGATCGTTCTAATGCATATCCCAAGGGAGTTGTGGAAGATGTGCTTGTGCAGGTGAATCAATTGTTTTTTCCAGCAGACTTTTATGTTCTGGAAATAGAGGATGAAACGTCTCCCAATCCAACACCAATTCTTTTAGGGAGGCCATTCTTGAAAACTGCCCGAACCAAGATTGATGTCCATGATGGCACTCTTACCATGGAATTTGATGGCGAGGTGATTCGCTTCAATATTTTTGAGGCAATGAGATACCCTACTGACTTACATTCTGTCTTTGCAGTTGATGTCATTGATTCTTTGTCACAACAATTTTTTGAGTTAACTCGCAAAGATGAATTGGAAGTAGCCATTAGTGAACACATAAGGACAAAAAGTTTCAAAGTACCAGGAAAGTTGATACATGTGTCTAAAGAAGTAGAGGAAGTTATGGCAAGCTTGGATGAGACTAAACTATCACCACAAACAGGTATGATGTTGTACATGAATATGCCTTTTCTAATAAGAAATCTTCATTGTGCTGAAAGGCCCCTTACCTGGAGTAAGCCTCTTCCAGAACATTTGAAGTATGTATTCTTAGGTGAGAAGGATACTTTGCCAGTCATAATAGCCAAGGGCCTTACACATTACAAGAAGAGAAACTCATCCGAGTGCTTCGAGATCACAAAACAGCCATTGGGTGGACAATTGCTGACATCAAAGGTATTAGCCCAGCCATATGGATGCACTGTATCTTATTAGAAGAAGGATCCAAGCCCACTCGAGAAGCACAGCGGAGGTTGAATCCTCCAATGATGGAAGTTGTCAAGAAAGAAATCCTAAAATTGTTAGATGTGGGTGTAATTTATCCAATTTCGGATAGCAAGTGGGTGAGTCCAGTCCAAGTCGTTCCAAAGAAATTTGGTGTTACGGTGGTTAAAAATGACAATAATGAGCTAGTTCCCACTCGTATCCAAACCGGGTGGCGAGTTTGTATTGATTATCGAAAGCTCAATTCTGCAACTCGCAAGGATCACTTCTGTCTCTTATACACATCTAGATGTGTATAAGAGACAGGGAGAGATTAGCAGGTCATTCTCATTATTGTTTTCTTGATGGGTATTCAGGATATAATCAGATTGTCATTGCCCCTGAGGATCAAGAGAAAACTACATTCACATGCCCATTCAGTACATTTGCCTATCGATGCATGCCATTCGGTCTTTGCAATGCCGCTGCCACTTTCCAAAGGTGTATGGTAAGTATTTTCTCTGATTATGTTGAGAACATTAATGAGGTATTTATGGATGACTTTAGTGTTTTTGGTGATTCTTTTGATAAATGCCTTGACAACCTGACCCTTATACTTCAAAGATGTATAAAAACTAACCTTGTTCTAAATTGGAAGAAATGTCATTTTATGGTAGATCAGGGTATAGTTTTGGGACATGTTATTTCTGCTAGGGTATAGAGGTTGATAAATCCAAGACAGATCTTATATGTTCCTTACCACCTCCCACAAGTGTGCGGGATATTCGTTCGTTTCTTGGTCATGCAGGTTTTTATCGTAGATTCATCAAAGAATTCTCGAAGATAGCATTGCCCCTATGCAGATTATTACAGAATGATGTTGCCTTTGAATTTGATGAGAAATGCAAAGAGGCATTTGAGAAACTGAAGGAACTCTTGACTTCGGCTCCAGTAATCCAATCTCCGAATTGGAATCATCCATTCGAGATAATGTGCGATGCAAGTGACTACGCTGTGGTTGCTGTTTTGGGTCAACGAATTGGCAAAATTCCACATGCCATTTACTATGCATCTCGGACCTTAAATGATACTCAACTTAATTATTCTACCACTGAGAAAGAGCTACTAGCGGTTATTTTTGCTTTAGAAAAGTTTCGATCTTATTTGATTGGTACTAAAGTAACCGTTTATTCTGATCATGCAGCTATGAGGTACTTGCTCACAAAGAAAGATGCAAAACCAAGGCTTATCAGGTGGATACTCCTTTTACAGGAATTTGACTTGGAGATCAAAGATAAGAAAGGAAGTGAAAACTTAGTTGCAGACCATCTCAGTCGCATTGTCCATGACGAGGATGTACTGCCATTACAAGAAAGTTTTCCGGATGAACAATTGCTGTCTCTACATGTAGCAGCCCCTTGGTAGGCGGATATTGTTAATTACTTAGTTACCAAGAAGCTACCACATGACTTGACTCGAGCTCAAGGAGACAAGATCAAAAACATTGCCAAATATTACATATGGGAGATCCATACTTATCGGAAGCATTGTTCTTGATCAAGTGATAGAAGGTGTGTTTCTGAATCTGAATTTAATCAATTTGACCTTCTGTCAGTTTAGCATGTGGCGGTCACTTAGTGTGTCCCCCCCCCAGAACACGCCTGAAGATTCTGATGTGATTCTACTGGCCATCATTGTTCAAAGATGCATATCTATTTTGCAAAGCTTGTGACCGGTGTCAAAGGATAGGTAATTTAAGTGCCAAAAATCAAATGCCACAAACCCCTATACTTATTGTCGAGATTTTTGATGTGTGGGGTATTGATTTCATGGGGTCCTTTTCCTTCATCATTTGGTAATGTTTACATTATACTTGCTGTGGATTATGTTTCTAAATGGGTAGAAGCAAAAGCTACGAGAACTAATGATTCCAAAGTTGTTGTAGATTTTGTGAAATCTAACATTTTTGCGAGATTTGGAACACCAAGAGCCATGATTAGTGACAGAAGGACACACTTCTGCAACAAATCATTTGAAGCCTTGCTCAAGAAAAACAACATCACTCATAAGGTGTCTACTGCATATCATCCACAAACTAGTGGTCAAGTTGAAGTTTCCAATCGGGAGGTCAAGTCCTTTCTCGAGAAGACGGTGAATCCGAACAGAAAAGATTGGAGCCTACGACTTAATGATGCACGTTGGGCAATCGAACTGCTTAAAGACACCGATTGGTATGTTCTCAGTATAGTGTTAGTCTTATGTAAGCCATGTCACCCCTTCCAGTAGAGCTCGACACAAATGCATGGTGGGCAGGTAAGCTTTGTAACATGGAGATGGATGCTGCTGGAGAACAAAAGAAGCTTCAACTGCAAGAATTGGAAGAACTTAGAAATGATGCCTATGAGAATTCCAGAATTTACAAGGAGAGAACTAAGGCATTTCATGATAAAATGATCTCCAGGACGAATTTTGAAGTGGGACAGAAAGTTCTTTTATTTCATTCTCGCCTCAAGTTATTTCCAGGTAAATTACGATCGCGATGGGTTGGACCTTTTGTTATTACTAATGTTTTTCCCCATGGTGCAGTGGAGTATTCAAGGGTGACATTGGGCACAGGTTGAAGACCATTACATGGAATTAGTGATGCAAGGGACATCGAGGGGTACCCTCTCTACGAGACCAACTTATTTGATGGGTTTCTGAGGACAGATAACATCAGGCCTGAAGGACATTAAACAAGCGCTATTGGGAGGCAACCCAATGTTTTTGAAACAAAATAAAAAGAGGACAAAGAAAAGAAGGTAGTAATGATAATTTTTGTGTTTCGAGGAGATTTTCTCAGGGCTATTATAATTGAGTCAGGTTTTATCTCTCTTGCATCTGTCTTCATTTGCTTTGTGTTTGTTTGGAATTTCGTTGCTCGTATTTCTATTTTTTATGTGTCTCTATTTTCTTTTCTTTTTCGTTTCTTTCTTGTGTTTAATTTGATTATTCCGTGCTTCGAGTGCAGTTGTGCAACAGCTTGAGGAAACATTCAAACGGGAGTTGAAGCCATTGTTCGAAGGTTTGAAACGTGCATATCTGGGAGAGGAACAAACTCAATCGCATTATCGGTAATATCTCTCCTTTTCTTCTCTTCAATGGATGCTGATATCTTTCTATCGAACCTTCATAAATATTTCCCTTCACTTCCTCAAAATACTGTGTTTAAAATTTATAAAGTACGGATGACTAGACTTTGGGCGTTGATGCTTCTAAATGTGCCTGCGGATATACGATGGCTTATCGAAGCCAAGGTGAGATTGTCCGGTGAGCCGGACATTAATCTCGCAAAATACATGCCTGGTCTAGGAAAGAGCTACTACGCAAAGAGGCGAAGAGCGACAAGGTTACAAGTATGTTATAAATGTGCTAGATGGAATTGTAACCAGACTTGTCGTTCATTAGGTTTTGTGTCCAGGAATAGAAAAGATAAACTCTCGTTTATTAAGAATGGTCTGAGTAGTGAGTCGCTGGATAATGTTTTGTTAACTCTCGAGTCACATTCTTGTGGACTTGTTCAGCGTGAATTGCTTAATCTATGGACACAATTTCGTGATGAATTGCAGTGTTATAGTCTAGGGAATCTGACTAAAAACGACCCTGTTTGCCAGTTTATAAGAAAACTGGATGGGAAGCAAATCCACGACTCATAGAAGGCGTTTCAGCCGTTACTGGACGTAAAACCAGAGGAAGATGTGAGCCACAATCACAACTACTTGTTTATTTGAATGTGTGTTGTTGTTGTAGAATTTTTTTTCTTGTTTCGTTTGATCTGATTATCAATGTTGTTTTTGTGTGTTGTTGTTTGTTGATTTTGTTTGTTTTAATTTCAAGTTTTCTTTTTGACAAACCATATGACTACCCTATGGCATAAGTACACGTGGGATACAAGTGTGGAGGTTTTTGTCAACCTCCACCGAAAGTGTATCTCCATTTTTAATGCTTCACGTGGGAGACAAGTGTGGGGGTTTTGTCAACCCCCGCCGAAAGTGTATCTCCATTTTTCATGCTTCACGTGGGAGATAAGTGTGTAGGTTTTGTCAAACCTCGCTGAAAGCATATCTCATTTTTTCAAATCTTGGGGCGATAAATCTGAATCGAGCAACCCCCACCGAAAGTATGTCCCCATGTGTCAAAATTTGAGAGTTTTATGGGTGTATATATACATTCTGCATATTTTCATATGTCATTCCATAACCTGTCTTGCAATTGAAAAGCATAATAACTAACGTGTCTTACACAAGATTAGAGCACTTGTAGAAATGGAGAAAACACCAATTCGGCGATTCCGCAATATATGCGTATTTTGCGGATCGCAATTTGGTAAAGATGGAGAGTTAACCACAGCAGCTCTTGATCTTGGTAGGACATTAGCTGCGAGGGGTATTAATTTGATTTATGGAGGGGGTAGTCTTGGGTTAATGGGGTGTGTGTCAACAGCTGAATACCTAGGAGGGAGCAAAGTTCTCGGCATTATCCCTAAACCATTAGCTGTACGAGATATCGTAGGCAACACAATCGGGGAAGAGTTACAAGTTTCTAGTATGCATGAGCGTATTGCACATATGGTCATTAAATCTTATGCATTTATAGCTTTGCCCGGTGGTTATGGTACATTAGAGGAGATATTTCAAATCACCTCTTGGGCACAGCTAAACATCCATCGGAAACCCATTGGTTTGTTAAATGTCAATAATTTTTGTGATGGTTTGTTGTCTTTTCTTGATCAAGCAGTAGAAAAAAACTTCATCTCACAGTCGGCGAGGCAAATCCTGGTTATAGCTTCAACTGCAGGGGAGTTAATTGACAAATTACAAGCATTCGTCTATTCGCCTGATCCAACAATATCTCGGATAGATTGGTTTGGAGAAGGCAATAAGAGGAGTAAACTGGATTTAATGCTCCATCTGTAATCTCTATCTGCTGGTTTGCTTCATTTTCGTTTGCTTTCTCTTTATTGTGTTTATTGGAGAGTTTTCATGTTATTTCTTTTGAGCTTTTTCAGGTTATTTCTTTCGTCCCAGGTAATATTTTCTAATCTCGGTTTTTAGAGTGGTGGCTTAAAAAGTTCAAGTGCTCTTGAAACGCATTCTGGATCTCTTCAATCCATAATGGCTGAATAAGGAGGCTAACTTCTAAACTTTTCAGACCCATTCTAACTGACTTGTTTTTGTTTGTTGGCTTGTTGGACTTTGTTATTTTATGAGTAAGTTTAGTTTTGTGTAATTTAGAGTTGTTGTGTGTTTTTGTCTTTATCAGTTTTCATTAGAAAAAAAAACATTGTGGAAAAACCTAAGAATGGCAGAATATGGGGTTTCCTTAACTCTTGAAACGCATTCTGTCTAAATAAATCTGTAGTTTGTTTATTTCATGTTGTTTGAAGTGTCTTGTTTCTTGTTTTGTTCTTTCATAATAAAGGTATAGAGGCTGGAAACCTTAAGTCTGCGGGCTACTGGTCCTAAGGATTGTTGAAATATACAATCTTGACTCAGGTGTAACAACGCCACGTACCTCTTTCTTGCATTTTGTGGGTCGATGATAAGATAATGATTGAATTAAGAATAACTCTTGGAAAATGATAAATGATGCATGAATCTGTGTGCTTGAAATGTTTATTGGTTTTCGCTTTGCTTTTGATTCCTTGCGCAACATTGAGCACTGAGCTATTACACTGAGTTATTTGTTCACTTAGAGAAAGTTTATGTAATTTAAATGTTTCTTCAGATTTCAATGAATTCTAGAACTTGTTTGATGGTCACTCAAGGCGAAATCCTAGGCTGTGCAACATTGGGGAAATGATTTAGGCCATCTTTGGACCTTTTGAGCCTTAATAGACAACCTTGACAGAAATTGATCCCTAGTTACCCCTTTGAGCCTCTGTAAGCCTTTTTCTTTATTAACTCACTAAAAGATTTCCTAACCTAAAATGAATTTGTTCCAAACAGTTTATCCCTTACCTATGAGCATGTAGATCATTCACAATTAAATTTTGAGCTATGTTCTTGTTTTGGGAAGTTAGAGGAGGTTGGGATGTGTCATGAGCAATACAAGTGAGTTCTATTGTGTTTAAAAAAAAAAGAAAAACAGAAAAAAAAACCAATCTGTACTTATCGTCCACGTACTTACACATTGAGGACAATGTGTTGTTTAAGTATGGGGGAGGGGAAGTGTAATAAAAAAAAGAAAAAAAGAAAAAAAAAGAGAACAAAAGAAAAAAAGAAAAAAAAAGAGAACAAAAGAAGAAGAATAAGAGATCTATACCCTTAAGTGTTCTTAAAACGAATGAAACAACAAAGTGTGGGGGTGTAGTTTTCTTTTGTTTTCTGCAAAAAAAAAAAAGAAAAGATTGAGTGTTCTAAATAAGTTTGGGGGAGTAACCTGGTGAATTGAAATGAAGTTGTGTTATAGGGTTGAGCTCTATATAGTCTTGAATGATTTATGTGTTTGTGGGTGATTTGAGCAAAATTATTATCTTTTATCATACCTTCACCCAAGCCAAACGTTACAAGCTTAATAAAGTCCTACTTGATCCTTGGTGTTGTGCATGTCTACATTAGTGGAGAGTGACTGGAAAAGCAAGCCTATGGAGTTCATTTATACACACATCTTCAATATTAAATATGATTCATTTTTATGCATAAACTCATCCGGGTTACAAGTGATTAGGTGAGAATTGCTCTACACACACACACTTGAGGAATTGAAGTGAAGCGAAACTAATATTTGAGATAAAATTGTTGATCAAGTGCATTATTTTGAGTTTTCCTTGGGTTATAATTAAGTACAATCTTTGAGGCCTATTTGCAAGTTGAAGCATTTGTGTGTTTTAATTTTTCTTTGAATCTGTTTCGGTTTAGTTTTGTTTCCACATTATAGTACGTTGCTCGACACAGGAGTGTATGCAATCCCAGGGATGCATGATAGATCATCAAGGGGTGCAAATTGTTACAATGCGTCAGGATGGCACAGAACCAGAAATAAGGGATAATTTCGTAAAGAACTGGTAGTGCTGTGCGAGAATTAAATGTCAAGATTGTGGCGCACTAAGGATCTTGAAGTCAGGCTTTCTAACACATTTGTCTCAATGTGTTCATTGACCGTGTCTGCAGGAATCTTGGACTATCTCTCACACGAGGGTTCATAGTTAATGCGGGCATTAAGTTACTCTCGAATTGAATTCGATGCGTAGGGTTGGAATTTGAATTCTAGCTAGTGGTTGTGCTTTTATTACCTAATGGGTGTATATGAGTCTTAGTCAATAATTGAGTTGTCAATGTTAGAGTTGAGCTGTAATTGTTGAACACATCTAATTATTGTCTTTTACATATGCTTGGAGGGTTGTTCCAAGTTATTTAAAGTCCCAAAGTTGTGTGTTCAAGGGAGTGAAGTTTTGAATCCGAATTTGAGTGAATTTCAGTGTTTATACTGATTTCTCCTCAACTCTGTATCTCTTGGTGGATTCCATAGAGTGGTGAGTTAGTTTAAGACCTGTATCCTTGGTTTTACATCCTTGGGTGGTGAATTATCTGTATCCCATTGGTGTTTACTTTGGTGGTGAGCTTGTTATCCCGTAAGCCCTGTATCCTTGGTTTACATCCCTGGGTGGTGAATTATCTGTATCCCATTGGTGTTTACTTTGGTGGTGAGCTTGTTATCCCTTTCAAAGAGTGTTTGTTAGGGTCCATTCTATTTGTTCCAGCCATTGGTTGAGTTGATAATCAACTTGAAGATCCTATCCTCATCTATTACAATCTAGCAGCCCGGTATCAAATTTGGTATCAGAGCCACATCTCGAAGATCCGGTATCAGATTTGGTATCAGAGCCATATCTCGAAGATCCGGCATCAGATTGGTATGAGAGCTTTTGGTTCAATGGCTGGTCATACTCACAAGGCTGCTTCTACTGCCCAATTGCCTCATTCTCAAAGAGATGAACGAGATTTGATCATTGAAGATCTCAGGCGGCAACTTCAGCAAGTCCAGCAACGTTTGATCATTGAAGATCTTATGCGGCAGCTCCAACAACTCCAGCAACATTTAGTAATTCTGGAAAATAAAGAATTCACAGGTGGAATGCATGGAGAAGTAGAAGATCAAAGTCCTTTGGGCAATTATGATGATAATGATGCTACTAATAAAGATGAATCGGTGGAGAATGATGAAGTAGACCATGACTTCTTTGAGGATCATGGAAAACCACCAATATTTGATGACTTTTACGAAATTGATGAAGACATCGAGTCAGATGCCTTGATCAATTTCGATAATCTAGAATTCGTTGATGAAGAGGAAGTCACTTATGCGAATCGAGGTGATTCTCTCTTTCTTATTCAAAGTAGTTTGAGTATTGCCCAAGAACGAGAATATGATTGGCTTCGCAGAAATATCTTCCATAGCAGATGTTCTTCACATGGCAAGGTGTGCAACTTTATTATTGATTGTTGCAGCTTTGAAAATGTGCTGTCTACAGAGACGATTGATAAACTTGGCCTTCAGACAGAGAAGCATCATCAACCTTACAAGATTTCATGGCTTCAGAAAGATAACGAGATCAAGGTAAACAAACGCTGCCTTGTTTCATTTTCTATTGGGAAAAAGTACAAAGACGAAATATGGTGTGATGTTGTTCCTATGGATGCTTGTCATTTACTTCTTGGTAGACCATGGCAGTATGATAGGAGAGTAATGCATGATGGCTATAGGAATACTTATACATTCTTTAAAGATGGGGTCAAAGTTATGTTGGTTCCTTCAAAGTTAGAAGGTGTTCCTAAACCTACTAAAGGGGAGGGACATGCTTTGCTTACCCAAACAGAATGTAGAAGAGAGTTGGAGAGGGGAAGTGAAATTTATGTGTTCTTGTTGTTAGAAGAAAATGAAGTTAGTAACAAACCGCCTCCAAAGATGAAGTATCTTGAAGAATACTATGATGTTATACCAAATGAGATACCACCAGGCCTTCCTCTAATGAGAGACATACAGCATTGTATTGATCTTGTTCCCGGTGCTATTATTAGTCAAGAACACAAACCAATTGCTTTCTTTAGTGAAAAATTGAATGCATCTCGCAAAAAGTACTCAACTTATGACAAAGAGTTGTATGCTATTTGTCGAGCTTTGAAGCATTGGAGTCAGTATCTCTTGCCAAAACCATTCGTTCTATATTCTGACCATAAAGCTTTGAAGTTCATCAACAGCCAACAGAAGCGTAATGCTCGACATGCCAGATGGGTAAAGTTTCTTGAAGCTTTCAACTTTACCATCAAGCACAAATATGGAGTTCAAAATGTGGTGGCTTATGCCTTAAGCCGAAGACATTCTTTGCTGACCTCTATGCAAGTGAATGTTGTTGGGTTTGAGGTTTTAAAAGAGCTTTACAAGGATGATCCAGATTTCGGCAAAATATGGAGTAACTGTAATAAGTTTTCATCTAACCAATTTGTTTTGCAGGATGGTTATCTACTTAAGGCAAACCAATTGTGTATTCCTCAATGTTCCTTGAGAGAATTAATCATTAATGAAGCACATGGCAGTGGCATTAGCGGTCATTTTGGGAGAGACAAAAATATTGCTATTGTGAAGGAAAGCTTCTATTGGCCGAAGATGGAAAGGGATGTGATGAAGCACGTTAAGAGGTGTACAATTTGTCATGTGGCAAAAAGTCATGGGCAGAACACTGGTTTGTACACTCCATTACCTATTCCTAATGATCCATTGGAAGATGTTAGCTTGGATTTTATGGTGGGATTGCCTAGAACACAGCGAAACAAAGATTCAATCATGGTGGTGGTTGACCGATTTTCTAAAATGGCTCATTTTGTCCCCTGTAACAAGACAAATGATGCGACTCACGTGGCCAATTTGTACTTCAAAGAGATTGTGAAATTGCATGGCATTCCTAAGGCCATAGTCTCAGATCGTGATCCAAAGTTCTTATCTCATTTTTGGCGTACACTTTGGAAAAAGCTGGGGACTACACTTACTTTTAGTTCATCTCATCATCCTCAAACAGATAGACAAACTGAAGTTATCAACAGAAGCTTGGGAAATCTTCTGAGGAGTTATGTTGGTAAGAATTTACGGCAATGGGATCTTGTTTTACCTCAAGTTGAGTTTGGTTACAACAGATCATCAAGTCTAACCACTGGTCATAGTCCTTTTGAGGTTGTTTATGGCAAGAATCCAATAAGTCCTTTGGATTTAGCTCCTATAGAAGATAAACTTTCATTTATTAAGAATGGTTTGAGTAATGAGTCGCTGGATAATGTTTTGTTAACTCTCGAGTCACATTCTTGTGGACTTGTTCACGTGAATTGCTTAATTTATGGACACAATTTCGTGATGAATTGCAATGTTATAGTCTAGGGAATCTGACTAAAAACGACCCTGTTTGCCAGTTTATAAGAAAACTGGATGGGAAGCAAATCCCCGACTCATAGAAGGCGTTTCAGCCGTTACTGGAAGTAAAACCAGAGGAAGATGTGAGCCACAATCACAACTACTTGTATATTTGAATGTGTGTTGTTGTTGTCGAAATTTTTTCTTGTTTCGTTTGATCTGATTATCAATGTTGTTTTTGTGTTGTTGTTGTTTGTTGATTTTGTTTGTTTTAAATTCAAGTTTTCTTTTTGACAAACCATATGACTACCCTATGGCATAAGTACACGTGGGAGACAAGTGTGGAGGTTTTGTCAACCTCCACCGAAAGTGTATCTCTATTTTTTATGCTTCACGTGGGAGACAAGTGTGGGAGTTTTGTCAACCCCCGCCGAAAGTGTATCTCCATTTTCCATGCTTCACGTGGGAGACAGGTGTGTAGGTTTTGTCAAACCTCGCCGAAAGCATATCTCATTTTTTCAAATCTTGGGGCGATAAATCTGCATCGAGCAACTCCCACTGAAATTATGTCCCTATGTGTCAAATTTGAGAGTTTTTCATGTGTATATATCCATGCTGCATATTTTGAAATGTCATTTTATAACCTGTCTTGCACTTGAATCGCATAATAACTAACGTACATCATTGTCTTGCACAAGTTTATAGCACTTTTAGAAATGGAGAAAACACCAATTCGGCGATTCCAAAATATATGCGTATTTTGTGGATCGCAATTTGGTAAAGATGGAGAGTTTACAACAGCAGCTCTTGATCTTGGTAGGACATTAGCTGCGAGGGGTATTCATTTGATTTATTGAGGGGGTAGTCTTGGATTAATGGGGTGTGTGTCGACAGCTGCATCCCTAGGAGGGAGCAAAGTTCTCGGCATTATCCCTAAACCATTAGCTGTACGAGATATCGTAGGCAACACAATCGGGGAAGAGTTACAGTCTCTAGTATGCATGAGCGTATTGCACATATGGTTGTTAAGTCCGATGCATTTATAGCTTTGCCGGGTGGTTATGGTACATTAGAGGAGATATTTTAAATCACCTCTTGGGCACAGCTAAACATCCATCGGAAACCCATTGGTTTGTTAAATGTCAATAATATTTTTGATGGTTTGTTGTCTTTTCTTGATCAAGCAGTAGAAAAAAAACTTCATCTCACAGTCAGCGAGGCAAATCCTGGTTACAGCTTCAACTGCAGGGGAGTTAATTGACAAATTACAAGAATTCGTCTATTCACCTGATTCAACAATGGCTCGGATATATTGGTTTGGAGAAGGCAATAAGAGGTGTAAACTGGATTTAACGCTCCATCTGTAATCTCTATCTGCTGGTTTGCTTCATTTTCGTTTGCTTTCTCTTTAATGTGTTTATTTGAGTTGAGTTTTTTTTTTCAGGTTGTTTCTTTCACCCCAGGTAATATTTTCTAATCTTGGCTTTTAGAGTGGTGGCTTAAAAAGTTCAAATTCTCTTGAAACGCATTCTGGATTTCTTTAATCCATAATGGCTGAATAAGGAGGCTAACTTCTAAACTTTTTAGACCTATTATAACTGCCTTGTTTGTGTTTACTGATTTGGTGGACTTTATTATTTTATGAGTAAGTTTAGTTTTATGTAATTTTGAGTTGTTGTGTGTTTTTGTCTTTATTAGTTTCGATTCGAAAAAAAAAAAACATTGTGGAAAAACCTGAGAATGGCAGAATATGGGGTTTCCTTAACTCTTGAAACGCATTATCTCTCAATAAATCTCTAGTTTGTTTATTTCATGTTGTTTGAAGTGTCTTGTTTCTTGTTTTGTTCCTCATTAATAAAGGTATATAGGCTAGAAACCTTAAGTCGCGGGCTACTGGTCCTAAGGATTGTTGAAATATACAATCTTGACTCAGGTGTAACAACGCCACGTACCTCTTTTCTTGAATTTTGTGGGTCGATGATAAGATAATGATTGAATTAAGAATAACTCTTGGAAAATGATAAATGATGCATGGATCTGTGTGCTTAAAATGTCTATTGGTTTTCGCTTTGCTTTTGATTCCTTGCGCAACATTGAGCACTGAGCTATTATCACTGAGTTATTTGTTCACTTAGAGGAAGTTTATGTAATTTAAATGTTTCTTCAGATTTCAATGAATTCTAGAACTTGTTTGATGGTCACTCGAGGCGAAATCCTAGAACTGTCAATATTGGGGAAATGATTTAGGCCATCTTTGGACCGTTGAGCCTTAATAGCCAACCTTGACTGAAATTGATCCCTAGTTACCCCTTTGAGCCTCTGTAAGCCTTTTTCTTTGTAACTCACTAAAAGATTTCCTAACCTCAAATGAATTTATTCCAAACAGTTTATCCCTTACCTATGAGCATGTAGATCATTCACAATTAAATTTTGAGCTATGTTCTGGTTTTGCGAAGTTAGAGGAGGTTGGGATGCTAATGAGCAATGCAAGTGAGTCCTATTGTGATTGTAAAAAAAAAAAAAGAAAAGAAAAAAAAATCTTTGTAACTTATCTTCCACGTACTTAAAATGAGGACAATGTATTGTTTAAGTGTGGGGGAGTGGAATTGCAGTTAAAAAAAAAAGAAAAAAAAAAGAAAAAAAAAAAAAAAGGGAAGTTCTATACCCTGGGGTGTTCTTAAAAAGAATGAAACATGGGTGTAGTTCTTTTTGTTTTCTAAAAAAAAAAAAGAAGAAAAAAAAGAAAAAAAAAGAAGATTGAGTGTTCTAAATAAGTTTGGGGGAGTAACCTGGTGAATTAAAATAAAGTTGTGTTATAGGGTTGAGCTCTACATAATCTTGGATGATTTATGTGTTTGTGGGTGATTTCAGCCAAATTATTATCCTTGATCATACCTTCACCCAAGCCAAAACGCTACAAGCTTAATAAAAGTCTACTTGCTCCTGGTGTTTGTACATTGTCTCACATTAGTGAGAGTGGACTTGAAAAAAGCAGCCTAATTGGAGTAGAAGAAGTCATGTATTACACCATCTTCAATATTAAATATGATTCATTTTTATGCATAAACTCATCCGGGTTACAAGTGATTAGGTGAGAATGGCTCTACACACACACACTGAGGAATTGAAGTGAAGCGAAACTAATCTTTCGGATAAAATTGTTGATCAAGTGCATTATTTTGAAGTTTTCTTTGGGTTATAATTAAGTACAATCTTTGAGGCCTATTTGCAAGATGAAGCATTTGTGTGTTTTAATTTTTTGTTGATTCTGTTTCGGTTAGTTTTTTTTATATTGTCGTAGTTGCTCGAGGACTAGCAAAGTCTAAGTGTGGGGGAATTTGATAGGTGTCTATTTATGTGATACCTTTTATACAATTCGTCACATGTTCTTGCTACATTCCTTTGTTTTTTTATGTTGTTATGTAGTTTGATGTTTGTAGGAGTTTTGGAGCAAATTGCACAAAAATGGAGTAAAACTTTTCATTTTCACCTCTGCTAGTCAACCATCTTCTCGTATTTAATTGTATTGATATACAATGAACCCGATGACATATTATATACCGTTGGAAAGCTCCCGAAGCCTATTTTCTGGAGAAATTTACGGTTTATAAAAATCCATTCAGTGTACCAAAAGTTGTAATCAAAACAGTGTGAGAAGTATAGAAATGTAATTCCACAAATCACTGTAGCATGTATAATACGGGACACTGTAGCAGGTTACTGTAGCAGATTATTTAAACACATTTTAGGGTTTTATTTTCATAACTTGAAGAGGAGAGAACGGGGTGGAGGCTGCAGCTCTGAATTCTTTCATCTCCTGGAGTTCTTGAAGGAGAAAGGAAGCTTGGAAAGAGGAAGAACTACAATCCAAAGAGAATTACATCAAATTTGCTAAGTTTTTCCCTTCCCTTTCATTTTCTGGAATGTCTCCATGTTGTATTGTATTTACCACGTTCTAAAACATGTGTAACTAAATCTAAATTGGTTGAGGGTGTTTCAAAGCCCTTGATATGGTTTTTGTGAGTTGATTGTGCAAGATATTGTTATCCAATTCTCTAATTGAAGTTGCTTGTATTCTCCCATATTTATGCTTATGATTGCTTGCTGATTGTATTTGAGTGGCCAACTGAATATAATCTGGTTGTGATTTATGCTAGACTAGAAATCTTGATCCGTAATTGTCTTGAATTTCTAATCCTTAGTAGCAAAATTGTGATCAGAGATTGCAATTGGAGAATACAACCTAAGTTAAATAATCCGAGCTTGTGTGTTTATGCTTAGATCAACCTATCTTTCTTATCGTAATGCATCCATTGAATTAAATTTAGAGAGCTTGTTCTAGGTGTTTAATGGATAGAGATTAAATAAAGAGCCTGTTTTGTTTAACAACAAAGTAAGGAAAGATTGGGATAACAGAGCTTGTTGTTATCTACGGTTGATAATTTCAATGGTGTAATTGGATGACAATTCTACAATTAATTCGCAATCCATATCTTGTGGTCGAGAAGGATCCCTTAACCAGGTTTCTCTCATTGATTTTTCATTCAAATTTCCTTTCTGTTTGTATTCTTTTACTTGCATTCTTATTTCATTTAGTAAAGCATTCAACAAAAATCCCCCCCTGTTTAGTTTATTATTGCTGGAAATAAACAAATTCAATTAGATAGAATCAATCCTCGTGGAACGAATCTTACTATCACTTTATTACTTGTGAGCCTAGTTATACTTGCTAGTTTCGAAACGCATCAGAGCCACATCACAACTAATGTATATTTGAAGTGTGTTGTTGTTGTCCAAATTTCTTTTTTCTTGTTTCGTTTGATCTGATTATCAATGATGTTTTTGTGTTGTTGTTGTTTGTTGATTTTGTTTGTTTTAATTTCAAGTTTTCTTTTTGACAAACCATATGACTACCCTATGGCATAAGTACACGTGGGAGATAAGTGTGGAGGTTTTTTCAACCTCCGCCGAAAGTATATCTCCATTTTTAATGCTTCACGTGGGAGACAAATGTGGCGGTTTTGTCAAACTCCGCCGAAAGTGTATGTCCATTTTCCATGCTTCACGTGGGAGATAAGTGTGTAGGTTTTGTCAGACCCCGCCGAAAGCATATCTCATTTTTTCAAATCTTGGGGCGATAAATCTGCATCAAGCAACCCCCACCGAAATTATGTCCCCATGTGTCAAATTTGAGAGCTTTACGTGTGTATATATCCATTCTGCATGTTTTCAAATGTCATTTTATAACCTGTCTTGCACTTGAATCGCATAATACCTAACGTACATCATTTTCTTACACAAGTTTAGAGCACTTTTAGAAATGGAGAAAGCACCAATTCGGCGATTCCAAAAATATGCGTATTTTGTGGATCGCAATTTGGTAAAGATGGAGAGTTTACAACAGCAGCTCTTGATCTTGGTAGGACATTAGCTGCGAGAGGTATTCATTTGATTTATGGAGGGGGTAGTCTTGGGTTAATGGGGTGTGTGTCGACAGCTGCATCCCTAGGAGGGAGCAAAGTTCTCGGCATTATCCCTAAACCATGAGCTGTACGAGATATCGTAGGCAACACCATGGGGGAAGAATTACAGGTTTCTAGTATGCATGAACGTATTGCACATATGGTCATTAAATCTGATGCATTTATAGTTTTGCCCGGTGGTTATGGTACATTAGAGGAGATCTTTCGAATCACCTCTTGGGCACCAGCCTAAAACATCCATCGGGAAAACCCATGGTTTGTGTCCTTTCTTGACAAGCTGCTAGAAAAAAACTTCATCTCACCGTCGGCGAGGCAAATCTTGGTTACAGCTTCAACTGCAGGGGAGTTAATTGACAAACTACAAGAATTCGTCTATTCGCCTGATCCAACAACAGCTCGGATTGATTGGTTTGGAGAAGGCAATAAGAGGCGTAAACTGGATTTAACACTCCATCTGTAATCTCTATTTGCTGGTTTGCTTCGTTATTGTTTGCTTTCTTTTTATTGTGTTTATTTGAAGTTTTTCATGTTATTTATTTTGAGATTTTGCAGGTTGTTTCTTTCGCCCCAGGTAATATATTCTAATCTCAGTTTTTAGAGTGGTGGCTTAAAAAGTTCAAGTTCTCTTGAAACGCATTCTGGATCTCTTCAATCCATAATGACTGAATAAGGAGGCTAACTTCTAAACTTTTTAGACCCATTCTAACTAACTTGTTTTTGTTTGTTGACTTGTTGAACTTTGTTATTTTATGAGTAAGTTTAGTTTCTTGTAATTTAGAGTTGTTATGTGTTTTTGTCTTTATCAGTTTTGATTCGAAAAAAAAATTGTGGAAAAACCTGAGAATGGCAGAATATGGGGTTTTCTTAACTCTTGAAACGCATTCTCTCTCAATAAATCTGTAGTTTGTTTATTTCATGTTGTTTGAAGTGTCTTGTTTCTTGTTTTGGTCTTTCATAATAAAGGTATATAGGCTGGAAACCTTAAGTCTGCGGGCTACTGGTCCTAAGGATTGTTGAAATATACAATCTTGACTCAGGTGTAACAACGCCACGTCCCTCTTTTCTTGCATTTTGTGGGTCGATGATAAGATAATGATTGAATTAAGAATAACTCTTGGAAAATGATAAATGATGCATGGATCTGTGTGCTTGAAATGTTTATTGGTTTTCGCTTTGCCTTTAATTCCTTGCACAACATTAAGCACTGAGCTATTATCACCAAGTTATTTGTTCAGTTAGAGAAAGTTTATGTAATTTAAATGTTTCTTCAGATTTTCATGAATTCTAGAACTTGTTTGATGGTCACTCGAGGCGAAATCCTAGACTGTGCAACATTGGGGAAATGATTTAGGCCATCTTTGGACTGTTTGAGCCTTAATAGCCAACCTTGACTGAAATTGATCCCTAGTTACCCCTTTGAGCCTTTGTAAGTCTTTTTCTTTGTTAACTCACTAAAAGATTTCCTAACCTCAAATGAATTTGTTCCAACCAGTTTATCCCTTACCTATGAGCATGTAGATCGTTCACAATTAAATTTTGAGCTATGTTCTGGTTTTGGGAAGTTAGAGGAGGTTGGGATGTGTCATGAGCAATGCAAGTGGGTTCTATTGTGTTTGTAAAAAAAAAAAAAAGAAAAAAAAGTCAATCTGTACTTATCGTCCACGTACTTACACATTGAGGACAATGTGTTATTTAAGTGTGGGGGAGGGGAAGTGTAATTAAAAAAAAGAACAAAAAAAAAGAAAAAAAGAAAAAAAAAGAACAAAAGAAGAAGAATAAGAGATCTATACCCTTAAGTGTTCTAAAAAGAATGAAACAACAAAGTGTGGGGGCTGTCTCTTATACACATCTAGATGTGTATAAGAGACAGGTTCTAAATAAGTTTGGGGGAGTAACTTGGTGAATTGAAATAAAGTTGTGTTATAGGGTTGAGCTCTACATAGTCTTGAATGATTTATGTGTTTGTGGGTGATTTGAGCCAAAGTATTCTCCTTTATCATACCTTCACCCAAGCCAAACGTTACAAGCTTAATAAAGTCCTACTTGATCCTTGGTGTTGTGCATGTCTACATTAGTGGAGAGTGACTTGAAAAGCAGGCCTATGGAGTTCATTTATACACACATCTTCAATATTAAATATGATTCATTTTTTATGCATAAACTCATCCGGGTTACAAGTGATTAGGTGAGAATGGCTCTACACACACACACTTGAGGACTTGAAGTGAAGCGAAACTAATTTTTGAGATAAAATTCTTGATCAAGTGCATTATTTTGAAGTATTCCTTGGGTTATAATTAAGTACAATCTTGGAGGCCTATTTGCAAGTTGAAGCATTTGTGTGTGTTTTAATTTTTCTTTGATTCTGTTTCGGTTTAGTTTTGTTTCGTATCATTTTAGTTGCTCGAGGACTAGCAAAGTCTAAGTGTGGGGGAATTTGATAGGTGTCTATTTATGTATTACTTTTATATCAATTCATCCATGTTTCTTTGCTATATTCTTTGGTATTTTTATGTTTTTGTGTGGTTTTGATGTTTGTAGGAGTTTTGGAGCAACTTGCACAAAAAAATGGAGTAAAACCCTTCATTTTGACTTCTGCTAGTCAACCATCTTCTCGGATTTAATTGTATTGATATACAATGAACCCGATGACATATCATATACCGTTGAAAAGCTCTCGAAATCTACTTTTTGGAGAAATTTACGTTTTATGAATCCATTCAGTGTACCGAAAGTTGTAATCAAAACAGTGTGAGAAGTGTAGAAATGTAATTCCACACATCACTGTAGCATGTATAATACGGGACACTGTATCACGTTACTGTAGTAGAGTATTTAAACACATTTTAGGGTTTTATTTTCATAACTTGAAGAGGGGAGAAAGTGGTGGAGGCTTCAGCTCTGGAATTCTT
>SNVD02006792.1:0-26557 GCA_013180625.2 Boswellia sacra | reverse complement strand
AGAAAAATCAACTCACATGAGCACCAACTGGTGTTTTGGCCATATCTTAAGATAGAGATATCCAAATGCTTTGATTCTTAATGTTTTGGAAATATTATTCAAATATGCAGATCTTTCATGTTTTGAAGAAATTCAAATTTCAAACGAAAAGCTGACAGAATTATCATTCAATTTGGTAGACTGACACAAGAAAGAAAAATCAAGTCACATGAGCACTGAATGGTTTTTTGGCCATATCTTGAGATACAGATATCCAAATGACTTGATTCTTGATGCGTTGGAAAGATTATTCAAATATACAAATCTTTTATGTTTTGCAGATTTTCAAATTTCAAACAAAACATTGACAAAAATGGTAGACAAGATTACAGTTTTTATGGTGGGCAGAAAATTTGGAGTTGGTGTCTTCACTTGATTAGGTTCATCCCATTTGCCTATAAAAGGAGCCATTCTCCCATGCATTCAGTACAACAAAGAGCAAGAAGAAGAGAAGAATCTATCAAGCAAAAAAAAAAAAAAACAAAAAAAGAGAAATATCAAGTTTAGAGAGCTTTTATATTCTTTATCTACTCTTTGAAGAGAGTTGTACTTTTGTTGTAAGAATTTTATTTGTTCTTGTATTGTGGTGAGAGTGAGATCTTCTTGTAAAGGATAAAAGTTATCCTTGAGAGAACTCTTTGCTTGGTGAGGTTGTTCATCAAGAAGAACTCTTGGTGTGGTGTTATCAAGAGTTGAAGAAAGTTGCCTTGGTGAGGTTTTTCATCAAGAAGAACTCTTGGTGTGGTGTTATCAAGAGTTGAAGGAAGTTGCCTTGGTGAGGTTGTTCATCAAGAAGAACTCGTGGTGTGGTGTTATCAAGGGTTGAAGGAAGTTGCCTTGGTGAGGTTGTTCATCAAGAAGAATTCTTGGTGTGGTGTTATCAAGAGTTGGAAGAAAAAGTCTTGGTGAGGTTGTTCATCAAGCAAGTTGTAAAGATTTCTACAACTTAGTGGAAAGCTTAGCTCGTGGAGCTAGGAGCCCGTGGACGTAGGCAAGGTTTGCAGAACCACGTAAATTGAGTTTGCACTCTCTCTATCCCTATGCTCTTTACATTTACTTGCACTTGTGATTGTTCTTTATTGCTATTCTATTGATTGCATTCTATTTTCATCTTCTTCACCTTTATTCTCAAAGAAAGAGTTAAATAATTTTGATCTTTAAAAAAAAGTTTTCTAATTCCGTATTGATAAATAAAAACCCAATTCACCCCCCCTCTTGGGTTGCCATACCTGGGTCAACAAGTGGTATCAGAGTAAGGTTGCTCAATTTTTTAAATCTTAATCGATTTTTGAGCTATGGCAACTTTTAATTCAACTTCATATGTTGAGGGACTTTCTATCTCTAGACTTCCATTTTTTAATGGAAGTGATTACTCTTATTGGAAAACTAGAATGAGTATTTTCTTGAAATCTTTTGATTATGATTTGTGGTCTATTGTTTTGGAAGGACCTTTTGTTCCTACCAAAATTGAAAATGGGGAATGCATGCTTAAAGAACCTAAAGAGTTTAGTGAAGATGATAAAAAGAAATTGAGTTTGAATGCTAAAGCTATGAATGTGTTGTATTGTGCTCTAGATAGAAATGAGTTTAATAGAATATCTACTTGTTCTACGGCACAAGAAATATGGCACACACTTGAAGTAACTCATGAAGGAACTAGTCAAGTTAAAGAATCCAAAATTAGTATGCTAGTTCATAGTTATGAGCTTTTTAAGATGAAATCGGATGAATCAATTTCTGAAATGTTTACTAGATTTACGGATATTGTCAATGGTTTGATATCTCTTGGTAAATCTTATTCTAATGTTGAAATAGTGAGAAAGATTCTTAGGTGTCTACCAAAATCGTGGGAGCCAAAGGTGACGACAATTCAAGAAGCAAAGGACCTCACCAAACTACCATTAGAAGAACTTATGGGTTCTCTCATTACTCATGAAATCATCTTGAAGAGAATGAAGAAGAAGATTGCGATGTGGCAAACATGTGCTTCATGGCTTTAAGAGAAAATGAGATAAGTATTCTAAACCATGATCCTAAGCTTTCATATGATGAATTACTTGAAGCATTCCAAAATTTACATGTGCAAGTTGATAAACAAAATTCAAAAATCAATGCTTTCAAAAAGAAGTCAAAAATCATGTTATCTCAATTAGAAGAGTTGGTGGAAATAAATGAAGCTTTAGAAAATGAAAATGAAATTTTAAAGCAAAAAGATTTTGAAAGTTTGGAAAGTCAAATACATTTTTTAAAAAACTGAAAATGAGATTTTAAAACAAAAGGATTTTGATAAATTAGAGAAAGAAAATGTTATTTTGAAAAAGGAAAATAATGACTTAAGAAATATTGTTGATAGTTTTACAAAAAGCACAAAAAATTTGAATTCTATGTTACAAAACCAAAGGTGTGTTTTTGATAAAAGAGGGTTAGGATATAAAAGTCATAAAAATTAAAAGTATTTTAAAAACTATTTTGTTCATGCATCTTCTAGGAATAATCCTAATCATTCATGTAATTATTGTGGAAGAAAAGGACACAAAATGCATTCTTGTTACATTAAGAGAAATCCTAATTTGAAACAAATATGGATTCCAAAAAGGACCATAACTAACCCCCAAGGACCCAAGACTTTTGGGTACCAAAAAGTTACTCCTTGAATGTTGATTGTAGAGACAAAGGAGTGGCAAACACAAGTGGTACTTAGATAGTGGATGCTCAAGGCATATGACCGGAGATGCCTCCAAGTTCTCAAGATTAATCATGAAGAAAGGATGATATGTGACCTTCGGTGATAATGCCAAAGGAAGGGTAATCGGACATGGTGATATTGAATTTAGATGATGATATTGTTGAGATAGAAGGGTAAATCAAGGAATCAAGGCTTGATGAAAAGAGCCAAGATGAATTACAACTTCAACAAGAAAAGCTTGAGAAAGTAAATGATTCTTCCCAAGAATTACCAAAGGAATGAAGGTATGCAAAAGCTCACCATAAAGATCTCATTATTGGTGAACCATCACAAGGTATGAAAACTAGATCTTCTTTTATGAACTTTTGTAATCATTTTGTATTTGTCTCTTAATTTGAACCAAAATCTTTTAAAGAAGCCAAAAATGAGGAAAGTTGGATTTTGGCTATGTAAGAAGAATTGAACCAATTTGAGAGAAATCAAGTTTGGGAATTAGTCTCTACACCTAAATATGACTAAACCCCTTAGTCAAGATAGATTTTGCAGAATTAGAAGAGAATTAGGCATGTTGGATATGTCTTAATTTTGCTTTAATATGATAATCTTTGAATGGTAGCATATGTTAAAGGGGAGAATATATTTAGGGGGAGTAGTTAATTTGATTACATCTTTTTGATGATAACAAAAGGGGGAGAAATAGTTGGATTGCTTATATTCATAACAAGTGCCATTCTTTTTGCTTATTGTTGATTTTTATTTTCATTCTTGATTTTAGATTATATTTTAAAACAATCAATGATTTGTCATCATCAAAAAGGGGGACATTGTTAGCCCTAAGGCTACATGATAATTTTGATGATAACAATACACATTGATTAATTGAGATTACTAACATGTTTATTTATGTGCAAGAGTAAGATCATTGAAATAATTTTAAAATCAAGAAGAGGCTTATTAAAATGAAGTGTTGAAGCTAAGGAGAAGACTACATGTTAAAGGCACCAAAGTTTAAGAACAAGGATTGACTTAAGGAATATGACACATCAGCAATGTTCAATCAATTGGTTATATATATCTCTACAAATATTCAAATGACATGATTCATGAGCCTTTGGAAAGATTACTCAATTTATAACGTTTCATATGTTTTAAAGAAATTCAAATTTCAAGTGCAAGGTTGTCCAAATCATCATGAAATTTGAAAGACAAATAGAAGCAGCTGACATGAGCACTGAATACTCTTTTGAACATATCTTGAGCTAGAAATATCAAAATGACTTGATTCTTATGGCATTGGAAAGAGGACTTAATGAGGCATATTTCATATGTTTTGAAGAAATTCAAATTTCAAATGGAAGGCCGACATAATTGACATGCAATTCGGTGGACTGACACAGAGAAGAAAAATCAACTCACATGAGCACCAAATGGTGTTTTGGACATATCTTAAGATAGAGATATCCAAATGCTTTGATTTCTAATGTTTTGGAAAGATTATTCAAATATACAGATCTTTTATGTTTTGAAGAAATTCAAATTTCAAACAGAAGGCTGACAGAATTATCATTCAATTTGGTGGACTGACACAAGAAAGAAAAATCAAGTCATATGAGCACCAAATGGTGTTTTAGCCATATCTTGATATACAGATATCCAAATGACTTGATTCTTGATGCGTTGGAAAGATTATTCAAATATGCAAATCTTTTATGTTTTGCAGATTTTCAAATTTCAAATGGAACATTGACAAAAATGGTAGACAAGATTACAGTTTTTATGGTCGGCAGAAAATTTGGAGTTGGTGTCTTCACTTGATTAAGTTCATCCCATTTGCCTATAAAAGGAGCCCTTCTCCCATGCATTCAGTACAACAAAGAGCAAGAAGAAGAGAAGAATCTATCAAGCAAAAAAAAAAAAAACAAAATAAAAGAAATATCAAGTCTAGAGAGCTTTTATATTCTTTATCTACTCTTTGAAGAGAGTTGTACTTTTGTTGTAAGAATTTTCTTTGTTCTTGTATTGTGGTGAGAGTGAGATCTTCTTGTAAAGGATAAAAGTTATCCTTGAGAGAACTCTTTCCTTGGAGAGGTTGTTCATCAAGAAGAACTCTTGGTGTGGTGTTATCAAGAGTTGAAGAAAGTTGCCTTGGTGAGGTTGTTCATCAAGAAGAACTCTTGGTGTGGTGTTATCAAGGGTTGAAGAAGTTGCCTTGGTAAGGTTGTTCATCAAGAAGAACTCTTGGTGTGGTGTTATCAAGAATTGAAGGAAGTTGCCTTGGTGAGGTTGTTCATCAAGAAGAACTCTTGGTGTGGTGTTATCAAGAGTTGAAGAAAAAGTCTTGGTGAGGTTGGTCATCAAGCAAGTTGTAAAGATTTCTACAACTTAGTTGAAAGCTTAGCTCGTGGAGCTAGGAGCCCGTGGACGTAGGCAAGGTTTGCCGAACCACGTAAATTGAGTTTGCACTCTCTCTATCCCTATGCTCTTTACTTTTACTTGCACTTGTGATTGTTCTTTATTGCTATTCTATTGATTGCATTCTATTTTCATCTTCTTCACCTTTATTCTCAAAGAAAGAGTTAAATAATTTTGATCTTTAAAGAAAAATTTTCTAATTCCGTATTGATAAATAAAAACCCAATTCACCCCCCCTCTTGGGTTGCCATACCTGGGTCACATGATGTCTTTCAAATCTTGCAAAATATCTATCAAAGCAGAATTGATCAATTCAAGTTTTTCTTCAACAATTTTCAATTGATTTTTTCGAACTCTTGCTGGTTGAGGTTCAGGTGTAGGCAAATCAGTTTGATCATGCAATCTTTGAAGGAATCGATTGGTAATAGAATTAGACAGAATTTCAATTTGTTCACTGGAGCTCACAGGAATGATTTTCTGAGCAAGTATGCCTTGAATCAAATAGGGGAACACAAGCAAGTAGTAATCAGAGTGAGAAGAACCAATTTGAACTATTGTTCTAAATGTTAACAGCCCAAAGTTTACTAGTCTATTAGTTCCTAAACAAAAGAGAAGTTTCATTTTGTCTTCCTGAATATGATTTTGATGGGAAAAAACAAGCCAATTAAACTGGGTTATCTTGTGTAACACTCGGTATTTCTTCCTAAGATATTTCTGGTCAAGACCATCTCTGGGTTTCCATTCGACTCTGTTCGACCAGTTACTTCCTTAACTATTTCAGCCATGATAAACTCTTCATCTACAGAATGCATGCTACCTATTGGAATGTCTAGAAAAGAGTTTATGACATTGGAAAATAATTTCACAAACTTCCCCCGACAGTAGACTTTATGGTAATGAAAACTCTTAGGATCATCAATGGCACTTGAAATATTAGCATAGAATTCCTGAATCAAAGTTTTTACAGGAGGAAGAAAGTTTGATACCGTTAGAGTCTAGTAATTGGACTTAATCATCTCACTAAGACCATATGTGTTGAAGTCCGAGAGTTTTACTGGCCTTTCCAACTGTAGCTTTCTCTGTGAAGTAATCTTGACAAACTTCTGTTTGACGGCAACAGTGAGAAATTTGTTGTATTTTGGCTTGATCTTGTCCTTGATCTTCTTCACTGGTACTCATTCATCCTCACTGATGGCAGGATCAACTATAATCGTTGCATGTGTATGTTACGTAGGAGATGACTGACTGTTGTCACTACTGTTGTGACTGGAACCGCTTGAGGAAGAAGAAGCACTAGCTGTTGAGTTTAATGAAGTTGCCATAGCTAGGGTTTCTAAGTTGTAGAAGATTTTTCCAGAGCAGAAACAGAGAACCAAGATGAGGACAGGGAAGCAACTGTTGATGAGGGATGATATGAGCAGAAGAAGCCCATAAACTATTTGTTATATATACTAGGCCGAATTTTAAGGAATTTCTGTTTTTCAACAAAAATTTGTTAATGACTTTCCTTTCCAAAAATTGTATAATAACTCCCTTCAAACACATCAATTCAAATTTGATTTAAATTCAAATACGGAATACTGATAGAAATAGGATTCCCGCCATTGAGACTTCTCTCCCTTAATTCAATGACGCTGACATGGCAATATTTGACACATGGACATACAAGTCACTTATATTTATAATAAGCACATAGGTCATTATTATGAAAAACGTAACAGAACACAGTTAACAATATTATAACAGTAATATCTGAATTATCATATTTCTCATTCTAAGAAAGCATATTTTTGGAGCTGAGTAATTTACACATTAAGGCTTATTTTGAATCTATTGAGTGACAACTTGAGCATGCTTCTTACACACATAAAAGTTGATTTCCATGGAAACTATATTCGATTAATACAGTAGCTTTCACATAATATAGAGGTAGCCCTTTTCATATGAGTGGGTGACCTCAACATATTTCCTAGATACCCTGAGGTTACTCTCAATGATGGCTTTCAAACATCATATATTGGTAGCCCTCACTGTATTTTTCATTTTAACTCAGTATCTAGTACAAATTTTATACCATAGCTCAAACATGCTAATTTAGAAGGAAACTTATGATACTACAGATATGAATAACATAACAGTGTACTATGATTACTCATATAACTGACAAATACCTAATGCTTTTCTTAGGTTTTCAAACCTTGTTGTATCCAATGCTTTAGTGAACAAGTCAGCTAATTGTTTATCAGTGGAGATGTGCTCAATGTGTATCACCTTAGATTCTACTAGTTTCCTTATAAAATGGTATCTAATATCAATGTGTTTTGTTCTAGAATGCTGAACAGAATTTTTGAAAATATTTATAGCACTAGTAGTATCACAGAACACAGTTATAGGCTTTTGTTCCATACCATAGTCACTTAACATCTGCTTCATCCATAATAGTTGCGTACAATAACTTCCTGTTGCTATGTATTCGACTTCTGCTGTAGATAAAAAAATTAAATTCTGCTTCTTGTTGTGCCATGAAACCAAGTTATACCAAGATAAAAACAACCTCCTCAGGTACTTTTTCTATCATCTGCATTTCCTGCCCAATCTGGATCACTAAACCCTGCAAGACAATCATTTGTATCTTTAGAAAACCATATCCCATAATCACATGTTCCATGAGCATACTTAATAATTCTCTTGGCTGCTGCAAGATGTGATTCGTTGGGATTTGCTTGAAACCTTGCACAAAGTCCTACACTAAAGCTTAAATCTGGTCTGCTTGCTGTGAGGTATAGTAGGCTGCCAATAATGCTTCTGTACAAGCTTGCATCAACATCTTTTCCTGCATTATCTTTTGAAAGTTTTAGATTAGTACTAATAGGAGTTTCCACTGGTTTTGCATTCTCAAGCCCAAACTTCTTTACAAGATTTTTGGCATATTTTGATTGAGATATAAATATCCCATCATTCATTTGCTTAACCTGCAATCCAAGAAAGAAATTTAATTCTCCTACCATGCTCGTCTCAAACTCTTCCTGCATCAACTTAACAAACTCATTAATTTTGCTTTTGTTAGTTGATCCGAAAATAATGTCATCAACATATATTTGAGCAACAATAAAATAGGTTGATGCATGTTTGATAAACAAGATCTTATCATTGCTACCTCTTTTATAACCTCTATTGATTAAAAAATTTGTCAACCTTTCATACCAAGCTCTAGAAGCTTGTTTCAAACCATACAAAGCTTTGTGCAATTTGTACACAAAATCAAGATGTTTAGGATCTTCAAATCCTTTATGCTGTTCAACAAAAACTTTTTCATTAAGATAGCCATTTAAAAATACAGTTTTAACATCCATTTGATACAACTTAAAATCAAGCAAACAAGCAATTGCGAGTAGTAATCTGATTGACTCAAGTCTAGCTATGGGTGCAAAGGTCTCATCAAAATCTATGCCTTCAACTTGTGTATAACCTTATGCAACTAACCTAGCTTTATTTCTTACTACCTGACCACTTTCAGCAGTTTTATTTTTATAAATCCATTTAGTTCCAATGATATTTGTACTTTCTGGCCTAGGAACTAATTCCCACACTTCATTCCTTTCAAACTGATTAAGTTCATCTTGCATAACTTGAATCCACACCTATTCTTTTAAAGCTTCTTTCACATTTTTTGGCTCAACTAAAGAAACATAACATGCAAACTTTACCTGATTTCTTACCTTGCTCCAGGTTTTCATTATGCCATCTGGTGTTCCAATGATAGATTTTGTTGGATGTGCCTTTTGAATCCATGTGGGTGGATCTTTTCTACCTTCATCATTCCTGATAGAACTTTTGTTCAAATCTGAGTTGTGAGATGTTACTTTTACGTCAGGTGTAACAACAGCTGTTTTCTCCTTCATAACAACATCTTCCTTTTTGCTGCTATCTGAATCTGATTTTTTTTGTATCTTCTGTGAAGCTGCTTATGTTTTCCTCTTGTGAGGACTTTGAATAATCATCAAGGTCATCGAATACTACGTTTGCAGTTCCATGATTGCCTCAGTTCTCAGATTGTAAACTCGAAATGCTTTGCTACTTTGAGCATATCCCATGAAGACTCCTTCATCACTCCTTGGATCTAATTTTTCTAACAGTTCTCTATCGCTTAAGATGTAACACCTGCATCCAACGACATGAAAATATTTCAAATTAGGTTTTCTTCCTTTCAAAATTTCATAAGGTGTCTGGTTAGTGCCAGGTCTAAGAAAAACTCTATTTGAAATATAACAAGCAGTGCTTCTTGCTTCAGCCCATAACTTTTTTGTCAACTTCTTACCATTGAGCATCACTCTTGCCATCTCTTGAAGAGTTTTATTCTTCCTCTCCACAATGCCATTCTGTTCAAGGTTTTTGGGAGCTAAAAATTCCTGATCAATTCCATGATATTTGCAAAAGTCAGTATAGCTCACATTTTCAAACTCCTTGCCATGATCACTTCTTATTCTCACAATCTTTCCAATGTTCCTATTTTGCTCATTTTCAAGCTTAACACAAAGGTTCCTGAAAGCATCAAAAGTGTTAGATTTTTCTTTAATGAAATCCACCCAAGTAAATCTAAAAAAATCATCCACACAAACATATATATATATCTCTTACCTGTAATACTTTCAATTTGCATAGGATTCATAAGATCCATATGAAGCATATCAAGTATCCTAGAAGTGCTAAGATGTGGATTTGATTTGTGTGAACTTCTGATTTGTTTTCCCATTTGATATGCTCCACAAATTTTATCAATTTTGTCATTAAGTTTAGGAACTCCTCTTACAGCATCTAACTTAGTTAATTTAACCAAGTCTTTATAATTTAGGTGTCTAATTTTTGATGCCACAATTCTAAATCTGAAATCCTAGCATGAAATGTAATTTCTACTAAATAACAATTATCCAAAGATCTATTTCCTTCTAGAATGCATTTACCAAAATTATCAAAGACCATGCATTTGTTTTGTGTGAAGTTAACAATATACTTTTCATCACAAATCTGACTAATGCTTATAAGATTAGCTTTCAAATCTTCCACTAGAAGGACATTTTTAAAATTGGATAGGCCTTTGACATTCAAAGTGCCTTTACCAATGATCTTACTTGTTGCTCTATCTCTAAAGGTGACATTTCCATCCCTGCATGCTTTAAAGTTTGTTAAAAACAATTTATTTCCAGTCTTGTGCCTGGAACAACCGCTATCAAAATACCACAAATCATTAGATGCATGATTAAGTGCAGTAAAGGCAACATGGCATACTGTTTTGTCTTTCTTAACTGTTGTGATTTTGGTAACGGTTTAAATTGTTTTGACCTTTTATGCAAAAGATTCAACAATTTAAAGCATCTAGACATAATATGTCCCTTTTTATCACAAAAATAGCAAATAGGAATGAACTTCCTTACCTTTTCAAGACTGGACTTGAACGAACTTAGAGGGGAAATAAATGTTTCACTACTCTTGGAATTAAGACTTGACTTTGAAGAGTTCGGTTCAAAATTCTTACCTGATGTTGAGGCTTTCACAAAAACTATTTTTGATGAAGATGCAATATTACCTTCTGTGTATCCCAATCCATTTTTGTTAGAGTTGTCTCTTCCAAGACTCAAGACCTGATCAAGTTTGGCTGCTCCAATTTTGAGTTGATCAACACACTTCTTGCTTTCAATCAGTTCTGTTTGATGTTCTCAATGTGTATTGTTTTGTCTGTCAAAACAGTTTCAAGTTCGGTGATATGGTTTTCAGCATAAGCTTTTTCACATTTCAGAACTTCAATCTCCCTTTTCAAGGTGTTGATTTCTTCTTTTTGACTCAGCCATTCACCATAGAGTGCATTGTATGTTTCTTGAAACTCTTTATAATATTCTGGTCCACCTTCTTCATCTGAATGATTAACACTGTCTTGACAATCTTCTGTTATGTCTGACATAACAGCCTTTCCTTTATATGTTACAGATGCTGCAAATGTAACAAAATTGCTTATGCAATCTTAGTCTTCTGACTCTGATTCTGATTCATCACTCCAAGTTGCTGTCAGCCCTTTTTTTTTCTTCTTGAGATTGGCACATTCAGATTGAATATGTCCATAACCAAAACATTCATAGCATTGAATCTGTCCTTTCTTTTCAGGTTGTTTCGGTTTCTTTTTATCACTCTCCTTGCTGAATTTTCTGAACTTTTCTTCACTTGAGTTTAATGGTTTTCCTTGATTCTTTTTCCTGAAATTTCTTTTCATGAACTTGACATAATTTCTTGTTAGAAAAGCAATTTGTTTAGAATCAATTTCATCAAGCTCATCACTACATTCATCATCAGATTTTTCAGCTTTCACATTAAATGCAATGCTTTTACCTTTTTGTTTCCAAGTACTTTGATTTTTTTCAAAGTTTTGGAGAATACCAATCAGTTCATCAACTCTCATTTAATTCATCAGTGTTTTTAACTTCCTCAATGGCTGAAATTTTAGGTTGAAACTTGTCTGGGACAGACCTGATTATCTTACTAACAACTTCTGCATCAGTAAAATTTTTGCCAAGCATGTATGCTGAGTTTGTAATGTGACATATCTTAGAGTAAAAATCAGAAATTGATTCATTCTCATGCATCATCAGATTTTCAAATTGAGAATTCAACCTCATTAATTTAGATCTTTTAACTGATGCAATACCTTCATGTTTTACCTCAAGTATGTCCCATACTTTTTTGGCCACATTCATCTAAAAATCTGTCTGAAATTGTTTAAGTCTACTGCAGCAAAGATTGCATTAAGAGCCTTGGAGTTCTAACTGGATCATCGGTATTCTTCATCAGACCATTCGTCCACTAGTTTTGGTTTGGCATTACCAAAAGCATTCAGCTTTGTTGGCGATGTCCATCCTTTGAGTACACTTGTCCATGCCCTATCATCAAGAGACTTGATATAAGTCATCATCCTTACCTTCCAATATGGATAATTATTGTCATCAAGAATAGGTGGTTGCGTTTCAGATCCTCCATTGCCAATAAACTCCATCCTTCTAGATCAACGTGATCGTTTTCTTCACTTGTCTATCAGTGAACCCGCTCTGATACCAATTGAGAGTTCTGGAGGTATGCAGTTATAAATAACAACACAGTAAATTGTAGTATAAATCGGCACAGGAGGATTTTTACGTGGTTCGGTTATAAAAACCTACGTCCACGGACAGCTATAGAGCTGCAATTCACTATGTTCTTGCTTGTACAATCTTTAGGACTTTTTACAGTGCTGACTCACTTTCACACACAGACCTAATCTTTGACAAACAAAATCTTCGCAAAGATTTTAAATACTAGTGACACTGCTCACTCTTTGTCACAGATAACTTAACAGAATATTGTTAAGTTATACATAACACCCGATGTCTGACACATAATTACATAAACACTCAACCCTCAGGTTATGCTAATCATCTACTAACTTACTCAAACATAATCAATAACTCATGTACGATTTTAACACTCATAAATAAAACAAAGACTCAATAAATCAAAGTAACAAAGACATTCCTTTGCGTTGAAGCTTTCTTCTATGAAGTCATGGAATGCCGTGACCAACCTCTCAAGAACACAACAAATATCCAAAAATACACACCAAACTCTCTCAGCCAACTTTGATATATATTGAGAGATCTTGGTCAAAATCTTCATAGAAATCCTGTAAATATCTCAATCAAGATCACATTAGGAATAGGATAAACTAAAATAGAAAGTGTTTATAGTTAAACTCCTAAAGTAACAAGGACTCATCAAATATCCTTCTATTTTGATTAGGATACAAGAAATATTATCCTAATCTATAAAGGTATTTATTGTGAATCAAAAACTTCCTATAATAATCATCTATTAACAGTAAAATAGGAATAAAAAATACTTTTCTCATTTCTATCAGAAGTTAACCAAAAACTTAACATGTGTATAACACATGCTTTACGTTAACACAAACAGATACTTTATTATATTATCTTTTAATTTGTTCTACAGATTTATTTTTACATGGTTATAATGATTGATGATTATTATAATAGTTAATTGTGTTGTAAAAGTTTATTGATTGAAGACTACATATCTAAGAAATGTTATGTCGGTTGTGTTATCAACTGTCAAAGTACTGTCCCGTAAAGGAAAGATAACTCAAAAGGAGAGGCGGATTTTGTTCCATCTTTTTAACAGCTCTCTGGTTTGATTATGTTCCATGCAAAGTTTTTCGCACAGCCACACCTTTCAACTTAAGAGGTGTTTTCAGGAATATCTTTTCTTTCTTCTGCGT
Organism: Boswellia sacra; assembly: GCA_013180625.2. NCBI lineage: Eukaryota > Viridiplantae > Streptophyta > Magnoliopsida > Sapindales > Burseraceae > Boswellia > Boswellia sacra. The sequence continues at coordinate 13,106 of SNVD02006792.1, read as the reverse complement.
ATTTATGCACCTGTTTGGATTGTTTTCACCCCATTTTCTCTACCTAATACTTACATTTTATACAATAAATAAAATAATATTAATATTAATAAGATTATGTAAGTGCCTGTATACTATTAATTCTTTTTCAATGCGCAGTTGTTTCTGATGGTGGATTCAAGATGTTTAGCACAATTCAGTATAGTAAATAATTTGCTAAATCCCATCATCAATCAAACAAAACAGACTTAATTAAAAGCCTCATCTCTCTACGATCTTTTCAACTTTTCAAATGTTGCATCACCTAAAATTTATTGCGATATAAATTTTATTAAACAAAATATGATATTGGAGCAAAATCATAAATTTTTAAAATTATATCATTTTTAGAGTCCTTACAATAAATTTATATTTAGAGTGTTAATCATTTGGCGGGAAGTAAATAAATTTATATTGCTTAAACAACTAATATTTTGATTTTATTTATTTATTTAAAGAAAAATAATGTTATCTTGGAGTGCAAATATTAAATCATCATTTGGCTTAGGTAGGTCAATCCATTATTACACCTTGTTGTTTATTTTTCTCCTCTTATGTGTTATATGGCACATTAGTAACCAACGTTTCATGTAGTTTATGCTTTGGTTGCTTTTAATTATTTATAAACTGCCGCATTGGCAGCATAATTAATTAATTACTGTTGCCAATATCTGAGGTCTGCGACTTGAGTTGTTCTTGTTCGACTTATGATTGTGAGAGGAGAATCATGAAGAGAGAGAACTCATAAAATATAATATTTTTAACCACCGGCAGAGGCGGAAGGAAGTTGCCATGGCCAAAGGCGAAATATGTAAAGGCGGCGGAAGCTTTTTATTGGCTTTTAACCGTTGCTCATTTCTAACAGCGTTTACAACAGATTATATATTTTTTAAGTGGTTCCACGGAGCATTATGACGTATAAGGTAACAACATGGACTCGGAATATTAATCAATTGTCCTATTGCTGGCCAAAATTGAAAATATTTATAGTCCACTGGGTTAGAAAAGAGAAAGAGGAAACCGAAGGTCTTGTATTTAAAATGTTACACGAATGGGAGAGTTTAAGAGAGAATCAAATCATCTCGATCACGAAGATCATCTTTTACAAGATAATTACACAAAAGAAATAAATAAATTTCTTAAGAAAATAAAATCGATATCGTAACCAAATTCCCTTATCAAAGGAATTCTTCCTAAATTAAAGTTTCTACTAGATTCTTGTTGAATGAAGATTAAAAGTTATAAGGTCCTATAAAAGGGATGTTAGGACATGGCCCTGTTCCGTTTGATTAAAAGTGGAGAGAAAATAACTTAGGATTACTTAGGAATTTTAAGTCTTTTGCTTAATTGATGTTTTTGACTTAGAAAAAGGTTTTTTAGGGATTAGGATTATTTAAGTTTGATAATCAATTTTCCACTTCCGCACCTTATGAAAACTTGGTTTTATAAGGAATATTTTATTAAATTACTAAACTAACCTTGTATAGTTTTTATGTGTTCAAAACTAACCTTATTTAAATAATTGATTAAATTATTTTATAATAATTAATAAAATAATTATAAATAATAATTCAGTAATTTATTTTCTAAAAATAAAAAAATTAGAAAATTTATATTTTCAAAAATTGAAAAAATTACAAAATATGAAATTACTGTTTCTAGCAGGAATCATTGGCAACCGTCGGCCCATCTGCGCATCCAACGTCACCATCAGCACCAAGGTGATGTGTCATCCGGTCCTCTACATGTTTGAGGTTGTATCATCATCGTAGGATTTGTCGTTCGTTTTAAAAAAAAAGAACTTAACGGCGGATTCGAAAAAAAAAACCCATTGTGTGCGACAAAAGGGCAACAATTTCGACAATATAAGTTACACTAATAGATAGATCATCAAACAACGATTCCGATGGTGTAGGCAGTAACTTCCACTCGCTATCTTCACTGAACACCAGTGGCTGTGAGGGGTGGTTGGCTAGCAGCCAATGTTTTCTACAAAAATTTTATAATTTTCATATATAATTATTAATTAATTAATTTTAAAAAATATGTCAATTTAATAATATTATAACATTCAATATTTATTATATGTCGTTAATATTTTTTTAAATAAATAATACATATTAAATTTTGTTATAATAAAAATTACTATAATTTTGTGAAATTTTTTAATAAAATTTAATTCAAATTAAAAATGTTTTTTAAAATTTTTTAGGTAGTTTAATACAAAATACAACTTAATAGTTATTTATTTTTAATTAATTCATAGAAAAAATTATATTTAATAATGGATATTATATATTTTAATAATAAAGGTATTTATGTTCAATTAATTTATGACGATTTATTTTCATCCATAATTCCAATGTCAAACCAAACAAAGGAAAACATCCTCCAAACCCATTCTTTTCCTTCAATTTTTCCTTTCCATCCACTTTTTCTTTCCTTCCATTTTTCTTTTCTTGCAGCTGAACACACCCATGAGGTATTTATGTTTTAAACACTTCCAAAACTACATTATCCCTCGGTCATTGAATTGAACATTAGAAAGTTTTAGACCTTTAGCCTTCTCTTTTGTGTCTTGCATATATATACCGTGTATTTAAATATATTCTTAAGACACATTTAATATTATAATTTTTTTTATTAGCCATTAATCATATATGTTTAAACTAAGGTGAAAATTAGATTATTGCCATAAACGATTCTTTTCAAATTTTAGAATACTTTGTCATTCAAAAGGTGTATTAAAATATAATATGAAGATATATGTTAAGACTATACTATCAATATTTTATCTATTAGATTTTTTTCCCTTACAGAAAAAGGTGTTTTACCAGAAATATTGCCTCTTTTTATTACACACATATATAATATAAATCGTTTAACTTAAATCTAGAAATAAATATAGATATTCATTACACTTATCTAATCACTCTAACTTTATAATGTATCAAAAGAAGTTTCCATCCACCATATAAGTTAAAATATGTTACAAGACATTTGTTTTCCTTTTTCAATGCACTTAATTATCTTCTTTGCGTATACTAAGAAAAATTATTAGCATATGTAAAATATGAGTAATATATGTATGTGCCCATATGCATGTCGAATAATTTTGCAAAAATATATATATATATATATATATACATAATAGTTAAGAAACTATATAAATTAAAAGAAAATGAAAGTCATAAAACATTAGGAATATGTCAAATTAAGAAAATAAAATATAAATTCATAGATAGTTCATTATATTATCTTTTATTTTATAGATTGACGTTTGAAAAATGACTCAAATAGTGTTAGCAAGTTATTTTTGACTTCTTGACTGCAGGGTTTGTACATAAACATGTATTTTGTCTCTACAATTTTCAAGCCTTGGAATATTGAAATGGTGGATCTTGGAGTGGTGTTAAATCCCACCGAATTGAAAGCAAAGTTTGTGCTTCTTATCTGCCTCAAATTTTCAAGACTCTCAAAGTAACCAAGCAAGCTTATGTCTCACAAGTCGAGATAAAATCTGGTTTGGTTGCTGATTTGGTGGCTTCAAAATCCAAAGCCCTTTGATCATGTGCTATAAATCTTGACATGTATTGGCTTCCTTCAAGTGTAAATATGGGCGTGCTATGCCAGTGCAAAGATATCACAAGCATCACAAGCTTTCAAGCATTTAAACATTAGAGAATTGAAAGCGAAGAGAGTTAGAGAGTATTTGTTTGAATGTGAGAGTTTCTTGTGTGCATTTGGAGATTTGGATTTGAGTGATATTTCTCATATTTGTACTCCATTTTGTTACTAAAATTCTTTATTTATCTTTATTCATGAACCTAAACTAAAGGTCGAATCACGTAAATTATTATGTATTTTTGTTATTCTCTCTATTTTTTCTTTTCACTAATCTCACTTTTATTTATCTGCGTCTTGCTATAACATAATACTTAATTATATTCTAAGATTTTATTGATTTAACACTAAATAAGACAAGCCGGATGTGTCATCAACAATCTCGCACATCTTGTAAAGGAAAGATAACTGAAAAGGAGGCCGTTTGCTATATCTGCCTACAATTTTTTAGTTGAATTAGAGAAGAATATTTTAACATCTCGGTGGTTTGGCCTTCTTACTTTACTGCCAGTCAAATTTAAAAGCGACAAACACCTCTCAATTATAGGGATTGATTTTAAAATAAAATTTAATTACCCTAATTTTAAATCACAGAAAGTGTGATGATTGAATAAAATTTATGACTCAATAAGGAAACAAACGGTACAGAGGAAAGGCTAAACTGAAAACAACTTCTACATAGAAATACTGTATGGCCACATAGAAATACTGAAATAAGCTACTCTTAACGTAAATTAACGAAATAAAATGAAAACCATTTGCAAATTATGACTTCAAATTTATTGATGCAACCTCATTGTGGAAATGAGGGAATTCATTTTTTACTTCGAGACTTGTTTACGACTTTGAATGAACTCAACAAATTTGCCTATGTATCGATCACAGAGCTGCTTATCAGCAAATATAACCCTCATTTCCTCGGTTTTTTCCCTGTAAATTCTTCCTTCCTCTTCAACTACCACGAACCTTTCAGACTCGGCCACTAAGTTCCTTGTAAAACTTCCATCTTCCGCATCTCTTTATCTCTATCCCTGCTTTGTTCTCTGCAAAAACCCTAGCAATTAACCCTTGGTTCATTATGAAAGGTAGCATTACCAGTGGAGGTCCGCAATAAAGTGACTCTGTAACTGAGCTGAACCCACAGTGAGTCAAGAATGCTCCCACTGCTTCAGGAGCTAATATCCTGATTTGAGGTGCCCAACTCGTCCACACCACTCCACATCCCTTCACTCTTTCCTCGAACCCATCCGGAACCTCTACCGAGTTGTGCCGCTTTCTTAAAGCCCAAAAAAAGGGTAACCTGGATTCTTCTAGCCCTAGAGCCAGCTCGCTGTGTTGATCTTGACTCAGATTTAACTCGCTCCCTATTGCTATGCAAACCACAGACGCTCTCTTCTGTTTACCTAACCATTCACTGATTGTAATGCAAGTGTTATCTTCAGGGCCTTCTCTGCCATCACTAGCAGAGGGTGGTAACAGTCCTAAAGCTGCCACTGGTTTGTTGTTAAGCTCTCCCAGGAGGCTTAACCATTCAGATACCAGCTCCAGGCAGCTCTTTCATAGCTATTACATCAACGCCAGCAAGTACTAATGGACCATATCGCTTACTCCAGCATTGTTTACTTCAAAATGCTGAAAGATAGCCTTTGCCTCGTGAAGACGAAACGCTATGTTGGAATGAAACGGTACCCACTGGGGAGAAACAATGAAATCTTCGGGCTTATTCTCGGATCGCCATTGAGCATGACCGAGGACGATCCCATGAAACAGAGGAACCACGCCTCGAAGACACTGGAATGGGCGCGCGAGATGCCAAGCTTGGCTCCTATTGGGGGTAACCAGCAAGGCGCAAAGTCGCAGATAATCCAATCTGTAGTAGGTGTTTCTAGGAACTGAGCAACTGAATCCTGAAGCTTATCAAAGACGATTTTGAGGTGCGGGACTTAATCAATTGGTAAGTTACCGGTGGCCTCTGCATCTTGCGGAAGATTGTCTACATGAGGTAAAGTGAAGCTCACAAAGTTCATTAAAGATGATAAATTTGGAGGGACTTTTGGTAGACGTTGAATGTTTCTGGGATTGGATATGAAGGAGATGTGGTGATCCTTTTGAGCGATGCGCTTGGCTAGCTCAAAACACCGCATCATGTGACCAAAGGCCAGCCATGGAAACATGGCCACGTGAAGCTTTTTGCTGCAGCCATTAATACTAGCGTTCAGGAGATTTTCTTTGTTCACCAATGTAACGAGAGTAATAATAGCTATATATATATTCAAATTGTAAAATGGGCTAATCGGCTTAATTTTGTCTACATTCACTGTTTACTACTTTTCATCATTGCCTACCTCTGATGTTGTGAAAACGAACCATCCTTCCGTTACTTTTGCCGTTGGATGACATCATTATTCTATCCAAAACCGTTGCTAACAAATTCTTAAAAAGTTAGCTAATGAAAGTGATTTAAACCCATTCCTCTAAGAAGATAGTATAACCTTTTTACTACCACACCAACTGCTTGAAGGTGTTCAATGTACTATATTTTATTATTTATTGTAGTACTATTTTAAGGAATCATATGCTTAATTTCTATTGGAATCAATTATTGTATTTATTTGCTCAAAGAATATACTAATTTTATTTAATTAAAATTTTTCGAATATATTCAAATATATAAAAAATACTTATTTTATTTTTCATAATATTCATTTTTCATATGATCAAGACATTTCTAATATACAATTAAATTTCAAATAATTGAAAAATACCCAATAAAATATCCACAAATATCTTCAAAAATTCACAAAATACTAAAAAAAAATATCTAAAAATTATAATTTTTGAATTTTTGATGCAATAAAATTACAAAATCGTTAAAAAAATGCCAACAAAAATATACAGAAATTAAACTGATTATTTTTGTTTAATTTTTTAATCTAAATTTATTAATTTATTTTTGTTTAATTTCTATTTTAATCTAAATTTAATAATTTATTTTACTCAACAAAATATCTAAAAATTATAATTTTTGAATTTTTGATGCAATAAAATTACAAAATCGTTAAAAAAAATGCCAACAAAAACATACAGAAATTAAACTGATTATTTTTGTTTAATTTTTTAATCTAAATTTATTAATTTATTTTTGTTTAATTTCTATTTTAATCTAAATTTATTAATTTATTTTCGTTTGATATTTATTTTAATATATTTTTATTTTTATTTATTAATTCTTATTAATAAATTTATTAATTTATTTTAATAAATTAATTAAAATTTATAATTAATTTTAATCAATTATAAATTAAATAAGAGGAACTATATGTTTATTAATTTATTTTATTAATTTTTTAATCTATTTTAATTTATTAATTGTTATTAATAAATTTATTAATTTATTTTAATAAATTAATTAAAATTTATAATTAGTTTTAATCCATTTTAAATTAAATAAGAGGAACTATAGATTTATTAAATTTTATTTTAATCTATTTTAATTTATTAATTCTTATTAATAAATTTAATAATTTATTTTAATAAATTAATTAAAATGTATTAATGTATAATTAATTTTAATCAATTATAGCTTCCGTTATTGTTAACTCTATATATATCTTCCCTCAGATGCCAAGGTCTCCGCTATTATTCAGGATGGGGATTGGACTTTTCCTGATGGTGGATCGGCCCTTGGACAAATTTGGGACTCTATCAGCTTCCGGCCTATGATGGGGACTCCTGATCGTATTGTTTGGAAGGGCCACACCTTTGGAGTTTTCTCCATTGCCTCAGCATGGGAGTTTTTACGGAGTAGACGAGCCGTGAATTCATTTCATCATCTTCTTTGGTTCCCTGGCCATGTTCCAAGACACTCTTTTATTCTTTGGCTTGCCTCCTTGGGTTGTCTTCGTACTATGGATCGATTACAGCGTCATGGCATGTTATACTCTTCGGGCTGTGTTCTCTGTGCCTCAGCAAATGAGACTCATGAGCATATTTTCTTTAGATGTCCTTTCTCATCTTCTGTATGGGAGGAGATTACAGCTAAGACTCTCATTGTTTGGCCATCTTCTGATTGGCTCACTCTACTTCATTGGGCTTCTCTTCATCTTCAAGGCAGAAAGAATTTTGAGCATATCTTTGCACTTTTGGTCTTTTCTGCCACAGTTTATTTTCTATGGTATGAGAGGAATGATCGTGTGTATCAGCAGCGTCATCAGACTTGTCATCAAGTGATTGATGAGATTTTTACCTTGGTTCGCTCTCGGCTTCTAACCTTGGAGGCCAAGTATGTGATCACTCCTCAACTTCGTGCCATATGGGGTCTTCATCATTAGTTTGTTTTCTTGGACTATATTTTGCTAGATTGGGCTAATGCGCCATTTTGTTTTTATTGTTTGGGTGATTTTGGCTATGTTGTAGTTGGTTTTGGGCCTATACGCAATCGTTTTGTCTGGGGCCTTTGGCTTTATATTCTGTTTATTCGTTTGAAGCTTTTGGGCTTTGTTATTTCCTTTTGGATTTGTGAGTACTAAATACTCTTCTAGGGGTATACCCCTCGTATATTGTACTATTTTTTTCTTTTTATGTGAATAGTAATTTTTCCAAAAAAAAAACTCTATATATAAATATGTTGGAGCTTGGTGGTGAGCATGCCATGTAGAAGATAGGAGGTCTTGAGTTCCAAAGCCAACAAGCTAAAATTTAGCTTATTTCCACTACAAGAAGGCTGGCCTTATACTGCGCCCATTTGTGGCGGTTTTTAAAAACTGAAATAAATGGCCCACACGCAAAGTTTTTTACGGCGGTTTTGAAACTGTCGTATAAGATGTCGAAAAACCCCAAATTAATTATACCCTAACAGTGGGAATTTGGCTCCATTTCTTCAATCTCCTTCTCATCTCTCTCGCATTTTCTTCCCTGAACCTTGTCTTCCCTGCTTTGACCCCATTTCCTTTGTCGTGCTTTCTTCCCTAGTTTGGAGTTGCATTTCTTTGCTTCATCTTCTTGCTTGTTGTGGAGTTACGTTCTCTCCGCCAAGCTAAACATCAAGAGTCGGAGAGCGAGTCAACCAGCCAAATACTCAGCACGAAGAGAATTCAGTCCAGAACCAAATTAATTATACCCTAACAGTGACAATTTGGCCTCCATTTCTTTCAATCTCCCTCTCGTCTCTCTTGCGTTTTCTTCCCTGAACCTTGTCTTCCCTGCTTCGACCCCATTTCCTCTGTCATGCTTTCTTTCCTGGTTTGGAGTTGCATTTCTCTGCTTCATCTTCTTGCCTATTATGGAGTTGCGTTCTCTTCGCCAAGCCGAGCATCAAGAGTCGGAGAGCGAGTCGATCAGCCAACTACTCAGCACAAAGAGAATTCTGTCTAGAATTTAACTACTCAGCTCTTCCTCTCTTTAGGCAAGCTCCTTCTCACCCTCCGTCTTATTATATTTGCTTGATTTCATGATTTTTTGTGCTTAATTTTTGGGTGTTCAAGTATTTATCTGCAATTTATGTGGAATTTTATTGTACCTGAATTTCTTTTAATGGGTTTATTTCTTATTATTTACTGAATTAATTCAACGATGCTCCAGCTAGTTGTTTGTGTGGTAGGTGTAAAGACCCAATTCATCTTTTATGCATGTATTATTTTCCTTATTGTTTGGTGGCTGATCTGGTATTTGAATGAACCCAATTGGGATATGAAAGAAATTTACATAAGCCTGATAGTTATGTGTGTATTCTGTAAATTTATCCTCTGACAGAAATGACTTTTAGATATGTTGTAGGCTTGTATGAACATAATGAGTTTCTTGCGTGCAATTTCTTTGGCTCTCCGGAGCGTAAAAAGCATGTTGTCATGGCTGTCATATGTCTTTTGCTCAATTTAATAGACTTGTGGGTCCTCAAATTTTTGTACTGATAGCAACTTTTTCTGATAGTTTAGGTCTAATTTGATGGTATTATCTATTAGGGTATAATTAAGCTGGTTAATACAATTTGCTATTACTTATTGATTGTTTTAACTTTCGAACTGCAGGAACTTTTCGATTTTATTGCTTCTAGGCTCACAAAATTTGCAGAGAAGGAAGGTAGAAAGATTCACTTGCTGCATGGAAGACAAAGGGAGATTGGATTTACATTTTTTTTTTCCCTGTGAAGTAGACTTCTATTGATTCTGGCATATTGGTAAAGTGGACCAAGGGTTTTACCGTCTCTGGAACGGTTTGTGTTTATTTGTGTTCAAATTTTATAGTCAGGAAATATTGTTCATGGAAGGTTACCTTGAACTATTTAGACTCCCAAACTCCAGTCAATAGTAACTTTTAGTTTCTGTAACTGTAAATCCTGAGAAAGATATAGATTGTGTCTTCATCGGTTCTAGAAGTACAGAGCTAACATGACCATGGAAAATGTTGTTGTGAACTATGTTTTAGATCACATCATCCACTGTATTCATCTTGTGTGATTAGGAGAAGCACTTGTGGTTTAAATATATGGATTTCTAGCTACATCTTTCATTTTTTATGTTGGATTGTTTACCTTATACTTGCACAATGAGGAATTCCAAACTCTTTGCAGGCAAGAAAGGATGTAGTTGCTTGTTTAAATGAGGCAATGTTGACTGGATCATTTAAACATCTTTAAATGATCAAATTGAATAAATAATAAACTGGATTCATTGATAAGTGTCTATTTATATATCATTCTCATATCAATTCGTCCATGTTTCTTTGCTATATTCCTTGGTATTTTTATGTTTTTGTGTGGTTTTTGATGTTTATAGGAGTTTTGGAGGAACTTACACAAAATTGGAGTAAAACCCTTCATTTTCACCTCTGCTAGTCAACCAATTTCTTGGAGTTGATTGTATCGATATACAAATAACCGGATAACATACTATATACCATTGAAAAGCTCTCGAAGTCTATTTTCTGGAGAAATTTACGGTTCACGAATTTATGTAGTGTACCGAAAGTTGTGATAAAAATGGTATGAGAAGTGTATATTTGTAATTCCATATATCACTGTAGCATGTTATTAAATACGGGGCACTGTAGCAAGTTACTGTAGCAGAGTATTTAAACACATTTTAGGGTTTTATTTTCATAACTTGAAGAGGGGAGAACGTGGTGGAGGCTGCAGCTCTGGAATTCTTTCATCTCTTGGAGTTCTTGAAGGAGAAAGGAAGCTTGGAAAGAGGAAGAACTACAATCCAAAGAGAATTACATCAAATTTGCTAAGTTTTTCCCTTCCCTTTCATTTTCTGGAATGTCTCCATGTTGTATTGTATTTACCACGTTCTTAAACATGTGTAACTGAATCTGAATTGGTTGAGGGTGATTTCAAAGCCCCTGATATGGTTTTTGTAAGTTGATTGTGTAAGGAATTGTTATCCAATTCTCTAATTGAAGTTGCTTGTATTCTCCCATATTTAATGCTTATGATTGCTTGCTGATTGTATTTGAGTGGCCAACTGAATATAATCTGGTTGTGATTTATTGCTAGACTAGAAATCTTGATCCGTAATTGTCTTGAATTTCTAATCATTAGTAGCAAAATTGTGATCAGAGATTACAATTGGAGAATATAACCTAAGTTAAATAATCCGAGCTTGTGTGTTTATTGCTTAGATCAACCTATCTTTCTTATCATAATGCATCCATTGAATTAAACTCAGAGAGCTTGTTCTAGGTTGTTTAATGGATAGAGATTAAATAAAGAGCTTGTTTTATTTAACAACAAAGTAAGGAAAGATTGGGGTAATAGAGCTTGTTATTATCTACGGTTGATAACTTCAATGCTGTAATTAGATGACAATTCTACAATTAATTCGCAAATCCATATCTTGTGGTAGAGAAGGATCCCTTAACCAGCTTTCTCCCATTGATTTTTCATTCAAATTTACTTTCTGTTTTGTTATTCTTTACTTGCATTCTTATTTCATTTAGTAAAGCATTCAACAAAAATCCCCCTGTTTAGTTTATTGTTGCTGGAAATAACAAATTCAATTAGAATCAATCCTCGTGGGAACGATATCTTACTTATCACTTTATTACTTGTGGACTAGTATACTTGCTAGTTTCGAACGCATCAAGTTTTTGGCGCCGTTGCCGGGGATTGATTTTCTAATCAATTTGTTATTTTGTTTTCATTGTTGATTCATATTTTCTTTGTTTTTCTTTTCTGATTGTTTGTGTTTAGACAACATGGCAGTAAACTTCTATCAATTCAGTAGCGGATTTGAGCCACAAGTACCATGGAGAGTAAATGAGGTAAGCACTCCGAACATTGAACAACAACTTTCTGAGCTAACCTCTCTTGTGGAAACATGGCTGTAGGAGATATGCAAAAATCTTATGAATGTGGGATATATTCTACGATGGAGCATCCAATCGACATGTATCCAACTTTACAAGAAGAATATATGGAACAAGCCAATGCCATGGGTGGATTTCCAGGACAACGAAGGCAATGGTATGATCCTTTCTCTAACACTTACAATGCTGGATGGGAAGATCACCATAATTTTAGTTACTGGAATCATCAACCGATCGCCCCAAATGGCATACCAAATTGGCCGCAAGGTTTCAATCAACCTAGAGTGCAGCAACCATTTCAAATGCAACCACCACCAATGCCACAACCAGCACCACAACCAGCTCCAGAAAACTCAGGTATGTCACTCCAGGATATTGTTAATGCACTTGCCACTACACAATGCAATTCCAGCAGGAAACTGGGGCAAGTATCCAAAACCTCGCAAATCAAATGGGACAATTGGCTACTAGCATGGCAAATTCGAGGGCCAATGCTCAGAAAAATTATTTTCTCAAACGGTGATCAATTTCCAACGCGAGACGTAGTGCGATAACTTTGCGAAGTGGAGAGCAATTAGATGTCTTACAGGGAAAATCAAAAACTGATGAAGGAGATGACACCACATCCACCATGAACAAAACATTGACTTCTCAGGTAAATCCTATAACTCCCATTCCTTCATATGTTACTCCTCCACTTTTTCTTAGTAGATTTGCAAAATCGAAGAAGGAGGAACAAGAACAGAAAAAATCATTGGAAACTGTCGTCACAAATAATCGATTGGTAAATTATACCACTTCTGGATGCATCGAGCAAGTAACTCATATACAAAATGTCCTCAAGGAGTTATGCACCATGCGCAAAATAAAGTTAATAAAGAAATGAGAAAGTAAGGTAGGGAAGAATTGGTTCAGCTGGTATTGCAAAGAAAAATTCCTCCGAAAATGCAACAATCCAGGTACGATCACCATGCCATGCACCATTGGTAAAACCAAGTTTGAAAGAGTTATGTTAGATTTAGAAGCATCTATTAACATCATGCCATATTCTATGTATGTTTCTTTAAATCTGGGACCTTTTGCGAAAATTGGTATTACCATTCAAATTGCTGATCGTTTTAATGCATATACCAAAAGAGTTGTGGAAGATGTGCTTG
>SNVD02006791.1:0-26371 GCA_013180625.2 Boswellia sacra | reverse complement strand
TTACTGTAGTAGAGTATATAAACATATTTTAGGGTTTTATTTTCAGAACAAGAAGAAAGAGGAAGAATGAGTTGGAGGCTGGCTCTCTTGATTTCTCTCATCTCTTGGAGTTCTTAAAGGAGAAAGAAGGGCTTGGAAAGACGAGGAGCTACAATCCTAAGGAGATTAATCTACGGAGGAGATTTTTAAGGGATTTGCTAAGTGTTTCCTCTCCTTTTTATTTTCTAGAATGTCTCTATGTTGGATTGTATTTATGATGTGTTTTAACATGTGTAACTAATTTCGATTTGGTTGAGGGTGATTTCAGAGCCCTAGATATGGTTTTTGTGAGTTGATTGTTCAAGAAATCGTTATCCGATTCTTTAATTGAAGTTTCTTGTATTTTCCCGTATTCAATGCTTATGATTGCTTACTGATTTTATTTGGGTGGTCAATTAAATAGAATCTAGTTGTTATTTATTGCTAGAGTAGAAATCTTGATCCGTAATTATCTTGAATTTCTAATCTTTAGTAGCAAAATTGTGATCGGAGATTACAATTGGAAAATATAACCTAAGTTAAATAATCCGAACTTGTGCGTCTATTGCTTAGATCAACCTATCTTTCTTATCGTAATGCTTCCATTGAAATAAATTTAGAGAGCTTGTTCTAGGTTGTTTAATGGATAGAGATTAAATAAAGAGCTTGTTTTATTTAACGAGAAAGTGAGGAAAGATTGGGTTAGCAGAGCTTGTTGTTATCTACAGTTGATAATTTCAATGTCGTAATCTATGGTTAATTCACAAATTCATATCTTGTGGCAGAGAATGATCCCTTAACCAAGTTTCTCTTATTGATTATTTCTCACTCCATTTAACTTTCTATTGTGTTATTCTTCTTTTGCATTCATATTTCATTTAGTTAATCAATCAACAAAACCCCCTATTTATTCTATTATTGCTATCGAATAACAAATTTAATTAGAAACAATCCTCATGGGAATGATATCTTACTCATCACTTTATTATTTGTGCGAATAATATACTTGCTAGTTTTTTAACGTATCAGGCGCTCCAAATCATTATCAGTACGTACTCCAAAAGTCAAAGGAATCATGTAAGAGGAGGGCTAATGGGCTATTTAGCCCTAATAGCTGCTAGCTAGACATGAAACCATAGGGCGGCTGTCTGACAGCCAGCCAGCTATCATGTAACAATCGACTGGCAGTTAAATGGCCGACCGGTGGTGCTCTGACAATTCTTCCCTATTCTGTCTTGATTTGTGCACTAGTTAAGTGTTATTCCTTCCGGCTACTTCTGTGCACCTTTTCACTCATTTCTTGAGGTTTCTTTCTTCACATTAACACCTCTTCATGTTATTCAACATGTCTGAAGCTTTTCTCCAGATCTTCCAACCCCTTTTAAGGCCTTTGTGGGATGAGGGCTAGAAACGACTCAAGCTTGTCGGTCTCTAACATTTGAAGTTTATTCATCATGTCAAGCTTGACATCCCTTTTCTGAAAGACTGTACAACCTTCTAGGATTCTCACAATCATGTCTTCCGCTTCAATGGTCAGGAACACTGCCCTTTGTATGAGGAATTCTCCGCCATCCTCAGTTATCACTCGTCAAGTTCTGGGAGCCTCAGTCTTCCCATCATCCAGACACCATTAGCTTCTGTTCTTTCCCACTTCTTCAACTTCCCGATTCCCACTATGGGCATTCATCCTAGGGGTGGCAGAGTGACATTATCCTGCATCATCGCTTTGCTCGAGATGATGGACAGGTTTTCATCTAGTTGGCTTCGCCTTTTTCAATCTGTCTTCTTGCAAAGTTTCTACTAGTCTCGTCGGACGGCCTCGGAGATCCACATCTTATGACCATTATTCCTCATATGGGTCTCGGTTTCACAGTAGTTCCCTTGATTTTAGTTGAAACATTGATTAGACTAGATCATGTCAAGACGGATCCAAGTCAGAGATTCAGTGGCAGTCTTCTGCTTATTCAAGTTTTTCTCATATGATTTTTTTTTTAATGCTCTAAGTTTTGCCTAAGCCATCCTTTTATGGGTTTTCAACTTAGCGAGTTTGCCCTAACTTTTGCCTGAACAGTCCTTTTTGGGTTTTCAACTCAACGATCTCTTTTTTTTTTCTTTTTTTTCATGCCCTAATTTTTGCCTAAACTACCCTTTTTGGGTTTTTAGTTTAATGGGCTTACCTTGACTTTTGCCTAAGCCGCCCTTTCCGAGTTTTCGACACAGCATGCTTCTTTTCTTATTATTAATATTTTTTTCTTTTTCCTGAGATCTGATTGCAATAGAGGTCCATTCTAGCATCCCCCGAAGGGAATATTTCTCGTTACAACCCTTGACCTCATACGAGGAGGAGACTTGAGAGACATTATTCTTAGATTGACTAGCTTCGAGTTGTTCTTGATACTCAGATTCGCTGGCACTGTCCATGGTGGCGGGCATGTGACCATAGGCACAAATATTGCATGCCTGACTCTAGCGAGTTTCACCCATAGTTTATTCCATGATCTTGTCAGGCTGCGTCGACAGTATGGTCAGAAGCAAAGGATGATAGATTCACTGGCTGCTTTCGATCCTAAGAGACTATTTGCTTGTTTTCTAGAGCGTGTGAGAGATTCTTGGACACATCGCACCATTGAGAGGAATCTATTTCACGATCTTGATTTTAAGACAGACGATCGATGCAAGGACTGAATGACCTTTCAGGCTTCCATTCTTGATCTTGTTATTCAAGCTAGGCAATGCCATAAGCACAATGAGCCTATTCATAGTCCATCGAAGAAGCAGAGATGACATTGTTAGTTCCTTAATTGACTTAGCTGTTCGATGTTTCTTTTCTGTTGTTAAGCAAAATAATAAGACATTTCAAAAAAACATATTTATTCTAAACAGTTTCATTTCATTAATAAAAATACAATCTTTGTTCTTCGAACAATATATGCACAATGATAGAACTCCTGTCACTAATCAACCATTTTTGGTTTTCTGATTAATTATTTTTCCTCTCACTTTCTTCTTTTTTTTTTCCTTTTTTTCCTTTTTATACGTAATATTTCTTCAGCCTATCCATGTTGATGGGCTCAGTAAACTCATTCACTTCCATATCTGATAAAATGATGGCTTTGCTGGACATGACTTTCCATAAAAAATGGACCCTCCCAGTGGGTTTAAACTTTCCTTTTGGATCAAACATAACTGGTCTCACTTGTTTGAGGACCAATTCTCCTTCTTTGAACTTCCTTGGCTTTATTCTTTTTTTAAAGGCTCGACCAACTCGTTTCTAATATAACCGCATGTGATACCTGGCCTTCATTCTTTTCTCGTCAATCAAGGCTAATTGTTCATATCTGTTACGAATCCACTCCCCTTCAGGAACTTCTGCTTCAATCAGAACTCTCGCTAATTTCATTTCTATCTCAATTGGTAGAACCGCTTCTGAACCATATACCAACGAGAATGGCGTCATGCCGATCAAACTCCTGGGTGTCGTTCTATAACCCCATAATACAAACAACAACTTCTCTGCCCAATCTTTATATGTCTTTACCACCTTGGAACATCTTCTTGATGTTCTTATTAGCCACTTATACCGCCCTATTAGCTTGTGGCCATGGAGACGACTTATGGTGGTCAATTCTGTACTTCTCTAACAAAGCCCTAGTCTTGGCTGAAAAATGAACCCCATTGTCAGTCACGACATGGTATGGTACCCCAAATGTGGATATGATGTTCTTCTCGATGAACTTAGCCATTTGCTTCGCCCCTAACTTGGTATAGGACTCAACTTCTATCCATTTGGAGAAGTAGTAGATTGCCACCGCCACATACCGATGTCCATTAGAGGCCGAGGACCTTATTTTGCCTATAATGTCGATATCCTATGCAGTAAAAAGGCATAGTGCAGTCATCTCTTATAGTACCAATGGTGGTTGATGGATCAAGTTTTCATTAATCTGGCACTGGTGACACTTCTTCATAAATCGGATACAGTCTGTCTCTATAGTTAGCCAATAAAATCCTTGCCTCATGATCTTCTTTGCAAGCACTAGCCCATTAATGTATGGCCCACATACACCACTATGGATTTCTGCCATAAGTCTCCTTGCTTCTTTCTCATCCACACACCTCAGTTGCATCTCTTCCGGTATTCTCTTGTACATCATCCCCTGATGACAAGTAAATTGTTAAGCCAGCTTACGTAACACAACCTTATCCTTCTTGTTAGTCTCCTTAAGCAAACTCCTCTCTTTTAGATATTTCTTTAAGTCGTTGAACTATGGCCTCTCATATACTTTGACCTTTGTTACATAAGGTTCCATATAATAAGGACCACATGCTTGTGATATCACTATTGGTCTCATCAATAATTCTTGTATGCTTGTCCATACTGATCCCAATGAAGCCAATGCATCAGCTATCTGATTCTCACTTATAGGAAGATGGGTAAAGGCGTACTACTTGAACCTCCTAATCAACCTTCTAATGCGTTCAAGTAGGCCTTTAGTTTCCCTTCTTGTAAATCCCAATCTTCATTAGCTTGAGAGATGACTAGCTTGGAATCTCCCAACACTTTTACTTCATCAATACCTATGGCAATCACAATTTCTAAACCAAAGGCACAGGCTTCATACTTGGTCATATTGTTTGTGACTCTGAACTCCAACTTTTTGGCGAATGGGATGACTTCTTCAGTTGGTGACACTGGAATAACTCTTATTCTAGCACTGTTATGATTAACAGCTCCATCAAAAAAATTCTCCATCCTACTACCGAGATTACCCCCAGATGTTCATTTGGGAATTCTAACTCCCATGGTTCATTGTCGTCAACCAGGTTCATGGCTAAGAATTCTGCTACTACTCTTCCTTTCACCACCTTTTTGATAACATATTCACTGTCAAATTCTGATAATTGTACTAGCCATCTTGCTAGCTTCCCCACCAATACTAGTGCCTCATAAAGATACTTTATCAGATCCTCCTTCGAGACAGCCTTAATTTTGTAAGACTGAAAATAGTGCCTCAATTTCTTTAAGAGCCAAACCATGACTAAACAGGTTTTCTCCACGTAGCTATACTTTGTCTCATATGGTAGCAACATCTTGCTAAGATAATAGATGGCATGCTCTACGCCTTTCTTATCTTTTTGTTATAACATAGCACCGATAGCCTCCTCCTCCAAGGCCAAGTAAAGAATTAAATTCTTCCTAGGTTTTGACGGTCTCAAAACCGGTATGTTCTACAAGTACTTCTTAATCCTTTCAAATGCTTCTTGGCACTGATAATTCCATTCTACTGGTTGATCCTTCTTCAAAAGCCTAAAAATTGGTGCATAAATAGTTATCAATTTAGATATGAATCGACTAATATACTGGATTTTCCCAAGAAACCCTCAAACTTCTTTTTCAGTCTTAGGTGATGGCATCTCCCTAATGGCTTTCACCTTGTCTGGATCCACTTCCATCCCTTTCTTGCCAATTACAAACCTAAGCAACTCTCCAAGGTAACTTCGAAGACACACTTTCTAGGAATCTGTCTAAGGCTTCAAAGTGACCCTTTCGAGTCTCAGACTTTAGGATCATGTCATCCACATAAAATTCTATCTCCTTGTGCACAATATCATGCAATAGCATTGTCGCCATTTGTTGGTAAGTAGCCCCTGCATTCTTAAAATCGAAGGGCATCACCTCGTGTCAATAAGTTTCCCATTCTATAATGAAGGCTATCTTCATCTTATCTTCATTGGCCATCATTATCCGATTTTATCCAGAAAACCCATATATAAAAGATAACCTCACACTGGTGGCAGCGCTATCCACTAACACAACGATATGAGGCAAAGGAAAATCATCCTTTGGTGAGGCCGTGTTCAAGTCTTAGTAATCCACACACATTCAGACCCTTCCCTTCTTCTTTGGTACTGGCACGATATTGGCTAACCATTCTGGATACTTCACCACTTCTAGAAACTTGGCTTCAATTTGCTTAGAGACTTCCTCTTTGATTTTCTTAGCCTACCTTGGCCTCATTCTTCTTAACTTCTGCTTAACCGGTTTCACATGCAAATAAGTCATAATTGTATGCTCAGTGAAGCTTCTGTCAATTTTAGGCTTGTTATCATAGTATTAGACAAAGACTTCTTCATGTTTCTTTAATAATTTCTCAAATTTCTCTCTCTCTTCAGGAGTTGTATCAAGTGCAATACATATATCCTTAGGTTTTTCAATTTTACCAAGATTGATGTCATGAATTTAAATGGTATGAATTTCAAATATGCCAGTGAAATACAAATTATGATGCACAACACCATTAGGAAAGACATCAAACAAGTAAGCAAAATTATTTTTCATTACACTAAGCTTTGAAACATAAACAATGTCCTCTTCTTCAAAGAGGTTCAGTATAAATATATCTTCATAAGATACACTTTTAATTCCTTTCTTGATGAAAGTAGCTAGGTCGATGGACGGGTCCATTGGCAATGCTTGTTCTTGAGGCTTCTCCTCTTTGATGGTCATCTTCTCCATCTCTTCAACCAAGTCATCCCCTTTAAAGACTTCTGCCTGAAGGATATCTTTGAAGATCTTAAATTCGAGTTTCAACATTCCCACGAAAACCTATGGTTTAGCAGCTCCTACATTCTTCGTATCTTAGGCTTTAACAAATTTGATAAATTTCCCTTTATTGGGCTTATCGTCTTCTTCTTCCCCTTCAGATTCATAGCCTAACCCTCTTCTAGAAGTCTGACCTTTGAAGTCTAAAAAAGATGGTTGGTCGCATCCATTTCTCCTAAGTCTAATTCCTGGCATGTACCCATATTTCTTCATTATTCTTGCAATGATTGGGCTGACTTTGTCAATCATGGCTACTTGAAAGCCACCCATATAAGGTATTTGTCCAACCTTCACACTCAAAGCAGCTGGTGCAATTGTTAAGGCTACATGAATGGTTACGATCTCCCCATCCATGTTGAATCAGATTTTCTAATGTAAGGTGGAAGGAACTCTGCGAAGTGGATGGAACCATGCTCTTCCCAACAAGGCAACAAATGTGGCCAGAATGTCAAGGACTATGCATTTTGTCATAACTTTGATTGGCCCAGTCTTCACTAAAGCTTTGAAAATCTTAATAGCACTCCTCTTCGAGTCATCATAAGCCCTGATCACCATCTCGCCAGGCTCAAGCTCATCTTCACTGACTCCGTACTTGTGCAATGTCTTTGTAAGCATAATATTGATGGTAGACCTATCATCCACCATGATATAAAGAGACGCCTTCCTACCAATCTCTACCGTGATAAACAATAGCTTATTATGGTTTCTCTATTCAAATAGTAGATTTTCATCCACAAAGGTAATTTTCCATTTTTCTCTTACCCCCTTAGGTGATCCTCCAATCAAGGCAGTCAACATTTCACTAGTAGTGGCAGCCATTGATATCTCTACCTCCTCCAAGGCCTTCTCCATGGCTTCTCTATGCTTTTGGGATGATATAAGTAGATCCCATATGCTAGCATTGGTTTGAGTTTTCTTTAATTGTTTGATCACTTAATCCTCTTCTTCTTTAGCTTCTTCATTGGCAACTTATTTGCCCTTCTCAACTATTTTCTCAGTTGGTTTCTCCTTTTCTTTCTTATAGTAAAATCTACCACTCCTTGGACATTATCTCTCTCACCCCTAAGTGTTTCTCCCTCATGTGTTTCTTCGTCATCACTACTAAAGTCAGCCCAAAAGCTTTGAAGGGTCTTCATTTAGGGAATGTCAGCCCAAATTCCTATGACTCTCACTTCCTTACACTATCTAGGCAAGCTCTCTCTCCTCATAAGACTCTCAACTTGCTTCCCTCTCATAGCTTCACTACACTTCTTCACCTTGAGTCTTCCAGGCCTTTTCTAACCATCCACTTCTTGGCAAATGAGCTTGATGGCTTAGGCTTCTTCTTGATGGGTGTCACTTCAACTTCTTCTTCTTCTTCTTCTTAGGCTCCTCTTCTTCTTAGTCACTGAGATTCACAAAGTCAGGTTCCAAGCTTCGCTTGACCGCAATGTTAGTCCATCCACCTTTCTTGGCGTGAATTTTGACTACCAAAGGAACAGGCTCATCTTCTACCCTCTCAATGATCTCTTTGGGTTCTTCTTCTTTAGACTCTTCGGCCTTGGACTTCTTCGTCGAGACCACCTTTCTAGTGATTTGTTCTAGCTTGGACTTCTCCCTTCTCTTGGCTTTCTTAGCCCTACTTGATCTACACTCCTCAAAGCAATTCATGACTTGCTCCTTAGTCAAGCCCGATCCAATCATGTTAGTTGATGGAGGAGGCACCCTATTATAATTAGGCAATAGGTTGCTCATTGTGTTGGGCTCATATGTTTCTAGGTCAAGAATATAGCATTTGTCAATCAAATCTTGGATCTCATGGCGAAGGTGAGTGCAATCATCAGTCTTGTGATCAGACACTTTATGGAACTCGTATTTCTCATGATGCCTCCAATTCCTTGGTAGTAGGTTTGGAAGCTCTTATGGCGGAAATGGTTGCAAGATCCTTTCAGCTCTCAATCTTGCAAAGATTTTGGAAAGTGGCCTTCCTAAATGATTGAATCTTCTTTGTGGAGCAACTACTTTCACCTCTACATGCTTCGTGCTAGGCCCTCTAGGTTTGTGATACTGCCCTTGATTTCTTCGAGGGTATCCATAAGTGCTTCTCCTCTATCTAGACTCTCATTCTTCTATTTGGATGCCTAAGTCATACAAATCTTCAAATGTTTTGATAGAGAAACCCGCCAATCTATCACTGATGAAAGGTTGGGCTCCATTGATCATTATTGAGACCTGGTCCTTCTCCGTAGGTCTTGTGGTCATCTTGGCAGCTTTGGCCCTCTAACGAACTAGGTACTCTGAAAAAGTCTCGCTGAGCTTTTGTCTCGTCGTCTCTAAATCTCTCAACGTTACCCCCAATTGGGTATTGTGGCAGTGCTGTTCCATAAACTGTTGAGAAAGGTCCTTCCAATCTTCTTGACCTCTCTTTGGTAGATCATGATATCATGCTACCGCATCATCTTCTAAGGATAGTATGAAGTATTTCAAAATGTGCTCCTTCGTCAAAGGAGTAGTAGTCATGATGGCTGCATACTGCCTTAAATTTGTTTTAGGATTGCCCTCTCCATTGAACTTAGGCAAGTCTGGTAGACAAAACTTTGGAGGCAACTCTCCTATAAGCAAGATGTCATCCAAGTCTTCAACCCTTTTCAGTCCCTTCTTCTTCAAAAGGGATTGGACCTTTTCCATGTCCTTGGCCAATCGCTTGACCGATTTAGGTTCTTCATGGTTGATTGGGCTCCTTCCCCTATTTTTGCGTTGGCTAGTTTTACCATCACCATCACCATTACCCTCGGGTGGAGATTGGATTATGCGGTTGGGCCCATTCCGTAAAGCTTCAATGAGTTGGGCTATTTGCTGTTGGAGAGCGGTGATATTAGCCCTCAATTGAACCATTTTAGCATTATTGTTATTGGGTGCAGCCATCCAGTCAATTGATTTCTCTTGCCTTGTCAAACAACCACCTCGTCTAACCCAAGCTATGATAGCTGCAAAACAACGGTGTTAATGCCATGCATGTATGCATGATATGTAGCATGCTCATACAAGGGCATAGACATGCTTACAACCTTCCAACCTTATTCCTCCCATACACGTGAGGTTGAGTCTCTTTTCTTAGGATTTTAGGCTTCATTCCCAAGACATCATCATAGGATGTGGGAATGCGAGATTCTCTCTCCTAATTCTAACATTTATGTTGATGTTGAATTCTTCATGATTATCATAACATGGTTTTTAAAACGTCATGATAACTTTAACTCATGGCACATGTTCCCATTTTATTCTTATGGGTGACTTGACATTTGGCATTTGTTCACAGTTTTATGAGGTTTTGAGTTGATGTTATTCTAATCGTGGGGAATTCTCATCCATCGACATGCATTTCAATAGGAGTTTTGGATATTTATCCTATTGAAAATTTCTAAAGTCATCTATATAGGCTTGAGTCTCAACAATCCAATGGTCTAGACTCATTCGAGCGAAAGATGCCCCCTTGAACCAGTCTCTTTTTATATCAATTCAATCGTATGTGCTCAAAGGTGGTGATACCAACATGAGTCCTCTAGGGGTCGAATAGGCATTTCTTACTCATTGTGTGCAAAAGCGTAGTGCTACAAGGACTCATTATATCAACATGAGGTATTAGGATTTGGTATTTCGATCGGAATCAACTTCTTTTATCCTGAGTGGAGTCGCCACTGTGAATGGGACTTTCATCTCGCCAGAGCGTTTGTGACCACAACACTGTGTTAAAGCCTTTTTCGAGACTTAAGGGAACACAAAGGAGCAGTGGGCATGTCTAGAGAATAGAGTTGCCACCCAATTATTCAATTGGGAATGAATGGGGGCTATATGATCCCTCACTTCGGGACTTAAACTACCCTCATCCTTTTAGAGATGGGTTCGAGAAGTTAGGTACGAGCCTTTTATCTCGCCCGGATATGAATTCGACCTCCACTTGGAAAATACCATATAGGAATAACTCGTGTTGTTACTTAGTCCACTCAAGTGATTCATTTTATACACACATTCTCATTTTTATCTTCCTGAAACATATGAGGTGATTATTCAATCAAAATAGTAGTATATTCATACATAGAAAGAGGGAGGAGAAAAGATCACATTTCCATCAAACATAGGGGCAGGGAAGAGGATTACTACATTTGTTATTCAACAATAAAATAAAACATTTCATTCATTCATGTATTTGAATATTTATTCTAAGCGATCCCTCACCATCAATATGAGTCCATCACCACTTCATGATATCATAGTCCACCACCACTTCATGATATCATACAAATACACTTCTTAATATACAAATATCCATACATTCATAAATCGTAAAGCCATAATCTAATATCATGACATTCTAGCCTAGATTTTGATAAATTCTATCATGGCAATTCTACCTATAGCTCATAATTCATATCAAATATTCATGGCATTTCTAACCTAACATATCATTCATGGCATATTCTAGCCTAATTCGTGGCATTCATGGCATATTCTAGCCTAATTCGTGGCATGCATGGCATATTTTAGCCTAATTCAAACGATCACCAATCATAGCATTCAAGGGTAAAATGGTAATTTTACCTATTCTATACTATTTCCTAGCATTCATCAAAGCAAGTAAGTTTTCCTAGCATGATTCTAATCATGTTGTCTTAAGCATAATTCTAAACATGTTTTCCTAATCATGATTCTAAGCATTCGTAAAAAAAGCAAATTCCTAAGCATGATTCTGAAAAAGGAAAGTTTACAGACTTACCTCGGCACGCTTATCTATCTTACAAAACAAATTGGGTTAGAACAATTCATAATAACCCTAAACATGCTCCTAAGCATAAAAGAAAATCCTAAACATGCTTCTTCTAAGCAAGAAAAATGTAAGAGAATAGGAGAGAGGAGAGAATTCTGGTTTCAAGACACATCCTTTCCGAGTTTAGAGCAATAGAATGCCTAAAAAAATTATACTAAAAAAGACATCTCAAATTCTTGAAAGTTTCTTCAACAAGGAGAAAGAGATGATTGTATTCGAAAATCGGTGTGAATTGCAAAGTGAGAGGGGAAAGGTTTATATACGAGAGGGGTGAAGATGAAAAAGGAAGTTTTTCTAGC
This sequence comes from Boswellia sacra, assembly GCA_013180625.2. Taxonomy (NCBI): domain Eukaryota; kingdom Viridiplantae; phylum Streptophyta; class Magnoliopsida; order Sapindales; family Burseraceae; genus Boswellia; species Boswellia sacra. Next base: position 14,646 of record SNVD02006791.1, on the reverse strand, counting down.
TAACTTCTGAAAATAAACCAAAGAGGGTCGAGCGACCATCTGATGGACGCCCGGGATGGCCACCCGACCATTGGACAACAGCTGGGCAGTTGTCTGATGGCGGTCGACCAATTTTCTTCGGTCCCTTCTTTTTTTATCGTTATTTGATGCAGTCCCTTCGAATCTTTGTTCCTTCGATCGTGCATAACTTTTGAAATTCAACTCTGATTCATGATCTGTAAATTTTTATGAAAGCTAGACATCCGTAGCTTCGCATAGGTATATGACTTATCACTAGATTTCTCCCGAATTAATTTTTGTCAATTTTTCAAAGTCATGTATCAGTTTTTTAGACTCTTTACCAATTTCTTTTCACCTCTTCTTGACTCTCAAGGGCATTTTGGTCATTTTTTTACTTGACATTCATTTTCATTTCATCCTCCAGCCTCAAAGATCTAGTGTCTATAGTAGCCACCCAATTATTTAATTAGAAATGAATGGGATCAATCTGATCTTACTTCAGGACCTAAACTACCCTCATCCCTTTAGAGATGGGTTTAGGAAGTTAGGTACGAGTCATTCAACTCGCCCAGATCAAAATCTAGCCTCCACTAGGGCATACCAAATTAGAATAGCTCATGCCGTTACATAGTCTGCTTAGGTGGTATGCACACATTCCGTTTTTATCTCTTTAAGACATGTGAGGTGATTATTAAATCAAGTAACAATTATATATTCATCAATAGAAAGAGATAGGAGAATGGATTACACTTCCGTCAAACATGGGGGTAGGGGAAGAGATTACATCGCTTGTTCTTCAACAATAAAAGAAAATAATAAAATATTCTATACATTCATATGAATCATACATTCACTAATCAATTCAAAACCTAATGGATGATGAATTCCTCACCACCATATGTGAGTCTATTCAATGTCTATTAAGCTTCTTTCATGACATATTCAATAATAATACAAAGTCATAATCTAATACCATGGTACTTTGACCTAGATTCGATAATTCTATCATGGTAATTGCTATTCTAGCATAATTCATATCAATTCATGGCATTTCTAGCCTAAACATGGTTATCAATTGCTAGCCTAAACATAACTTTTGTGGTTTTGGACGATTTCAGAAATACGAGGCATTTTGCTCAAATAAAAGCTAAAATGACATCAAAGTTTAGATAAGGACAAACAATTCCTCTCTCAGAGCTCCCAAATAAATTTTGATGTAGGGCAGTTGAAATAATATGTAGCCGAGTGGAAGTATAGTAGGACAAAAATTCCAAAACAGTGAAGAGAGAGAACGAAATCAAGGCGACGACGTGTTAATATGTTTTCCTTGTTTCTGTAATCATGTAGGATCAAAAATCCCAATTGATCAATATTGATAGTAGGATTAGGTGTTATAACTCCATATATCCCAAAACTGTGACTTAATATAACATTGAAAGGTATATCTCTTGTCACGTTGTCTATTTCTATCCTTTCTACTCTTTTTGCTGTTTGCTGTAATTGGAGCTTTTTTCATTTGTAAAACAAGTTAAAGGAGCTTGTTGACAGGTCAAAGGAGTTTGTTGGTTACAAGGCACTATGCCTGATTGGTTGAAATTTTCATTGGCTTTGATTGCAGGTGAAGTGGTACCTCAATAATGGAGACTTTGTTCTTTTTAATCGGCAACCTAGTCTCCATAAAATGTCTATCATGGGGCATAGAATCAAGATTATGTCATACTCAACGTTTCGCATGAATTTGTCTATTACTTCACCATAAAATGTTGATTTTGATGGTGATTGAATGAACATGCATGTGCTTCATCAATGTATGTATGTAACATTCATGTATTAAACACGTATGTACCAATACATCCCGAAAAAAATGTATTTACGTACCCCTTGTACCGACCTTTTCACTTGACTATGCAAGTACATACCCCTATACATGGAAAAAATGTGCTACTATACAAAATATGTAACAATACAAAAATGTGTAAATATCCATAAACGTGTAACTGTACAACAATTTTTCCATATATAAAAATGTGTATCACTAGAAGAAACGAGTAACATGTTGGACAAAATATTGGGACAACACGTGTATCATGCATGGCACAAAATCATGGTGGAGTCGTGCTAGGCTGCGGCTCAACATCCGCTGAAAAAACATCGGCATGCCCAATGGCGGTCGCAACACCCGCTGACACAATATCAGCAGTCCCTGTGGTGGTTGCAACATCGGCAAGAACAACATCGATAGGCCCTGTGATGGCCGCAACTTGGGCAGGCCCTGTGACATTCGAGACGGCCTCCACCGCTTGTAGAAGAACGCAATAAGCCCAAAGTTGTAACGCCATTCTTTGACACTGGAAATCGTCCGTGAATGCCTTAATAGCTGTAAGTGGAACGCCCCCCGCTAGGAACTCCATGTACTTCAAACAGTACACGTCGCATACTCCTCCCCCAGCCTCTTGCTGTGGCACCTTGGTCGAATCCTCGATGCGCTTAATGTCGTATGGGGTTGAGGCGTAGTTAGGAAGACCGTAAACATCCATTGACACCATACGGGGCATCAACTCTGCCAAGCATCAAACTGTATCTCTGACTGTGTCGGTGGAATTGTATGCCATATATGAGTCATATATGACTACGACACGGCGATTCAAATCCACCTCGGCTGCCACCCAATGCTCGTCTCCGATGTTAATAGGGACATAGAGCTGAAAAGAAAATTGAGAACATGAAAATTAATGACAACATTTTAAATAAAACAGCACATACTAACACATTGAATATAAATGTACTCACCCTGTCGACATCAACCCTTGGTCGTCCAATGAGGGTCATCTCCTCTGTGACAAACTGGACCATATCATCCTCATTCAACTAGTTAATCTCATCCAGTCTGTTCGAGTATAGTGTCCACAATGACTTCACTTTTACCTACAATTTCATGAGTACGGTTAGCACATTGAAGGAATCTAAAATTAACTATAAATTCATATTTTAGCAAATACCTACCCAGAAAGTGGTGTCCAGGAAAGTAGACCTATGGACACCAGCTGCGCCCATATCGCGAGCTCTTCAACGTAACATCCACAAGTAGCTATCCATGTGTTGCATATAGTAATAGTAGTCAATAAATATTGCAATTGTAAATGGTGATATTGGAGGAGATGACAATGAGTGAAACAAACCTCAGATGCTAGTCACTCTGACGATGTCATCAATGTGTTGAAAAACTCATGACCAGCGATGCAGATGCCTAAATCAATATCACCCTCCTCCTCCTCTTTCCATGTATCGAAGCTGATGCAATCAGCAACTAGTATGGGGGCACGTGGGTCAAATAGTAGAACCTGACTCCACAGGTTACCACGGGATACAATGACTACATCTTATGTTGCAGTCTTGCCAGGATGTACAGTGGGTGACACATCTAAAAATAGGATTGTCTCCCAAATATAGGAGTGTCGAAATAATAAACCTGATGAGACCGGGATCGATCCACGAGGAAGGAAATTTTAGTGCTACAAACTATAAAGTAAGCAAATATGATATGGATGATTCAAAGAGATGGCAAGATAATATCAACAAATATAAGTAAAGAACAAGTTCATGAACAATAAATGAGAATAATTAAAATACAAGAGAAATTAACACAATAATAATGAAAGCTAAGGTTAGGGGATCCACCTTTGATATATCAAATAAGGATAAGTAGCCCATTTTAGTTATATGAATTATATTTGTTTCATTACCAATATTTATACCACTTGTTGTAAATGGGTTCAAGCATCCAATGTTCCAATCATCATATGTCTACAACAAATTAAGGTTCCTAACTAGACTTGTGTCGGTAGGGAAGAACTATACGACATCTAGAAAGGATCCAAGCATTTGATGTGCCAAGGATTGTCTACAATAGATCAAGACCTCCACTTTACGAGTGGTGTCAAGATTGATTAAGAAAATAAATATAAATCATATAAAATAAATAACACAAGATTGTGATTATTAAGCACATGTCAAGGGTTAGAAAATCCTTATTCTCATATCAAGAGTTTCACCCTTTCACCTTAGCACGAGAGAATTTAGCAAGACATTATAAAAGAAAGAAAACAAATTGTAAGAAAAAGGAAATTCATTAATAACATTAAAACACAAGAGAGAAAAACACAATACAAGATCCCAGCCAAGGCCAAGATGCCCAAATGGGTCACAAGGCATCTCTATTTATAGATACATTCAGGGGCAAACTTGTCAAATTACAAAGGAATAATTGTAAAATATTATATATACCAACTTTGACAATTGGGATAATTAGGTGAACCAACTTTGACCACCGATTTTGACATTGAATTATTGAGAATTTTAATCACATGTCTTCATGAAAATCATAGATATTTCTCTCAGCTTTCTAGAACATCTTAATTCATATGATTTGGATACGTATCTGGAGAGATATGGTCAAAATACTGAGGCATAGTCAGAGTGGGTCGAAACTACAGATGGGTTTACTTCAAGCCCATTTTTGGTCCACTAAGAGCCGAATTTGATGATGTTTGTGAAATATAATCTTATAGATAATTTAGTCAGCTTTCCAAAACATTAAGCTTTTCATCATTCTGATCTAAATATAGAAAGTTATGCCCATTGTACCGAACCTATAACAAAACCAAAATTAAGAGAAAGTTAATTTCAAAGATGCAAAGACTATAAATATGCTTAATTTGAGGAATTTAATGACACTATTAATGCAATATGATGAACTAAACTCTTATTAAGCATACATATTTAAGTGTTCATCACACCCCCCAGCCAGCTTATTGCTAGTCCCTAGTAATTAAAGTGTTATTATTTAGAAGTGATTTATAGAATTTTACATCCAAGGTGGTCATTATTGCACTCTCCTTGATTTTATCCAAATAAACAAACTCTCAACCGATTTTTTTTGTAGGAAAAAGGAAATTCAAGACACACTTATGTCTACTATCCTTCCCTTCCAACCAAATGAAACATTGTCCTCAATGTTTAAATGTAGAGAGATAAAGTATTAGAGACATTACCTGAAGCTTCTATTATTCAAGAGAGACGACCTGAAAGACTCATAAAATAAAATGCTAAAAATAAAATAAAAGACAAGAAAAAAAAATTACAAACGGAGATTCAGATCCAATTCGCACTTTCTGTTTTGTCCCCCTGACTAATTAATTTGAGTTATAGCTAGGTCAGGTTCATACTCGACTGCTTGTAATTTGTCAAGTAACTCACTAGCAGAAGTGGCAGAAACAAGGATCTGTCGCACCGAATGAGGGATAAAATTCTGTTCTACAGCTGCATCAACAAAACTTATCAAAGGATCAAAGAAATTTTTAACATTCAACAAAACTATGGGTTTTTGATGGAGATTTAGTTGGGCCCAAGAGGCAATTTGAAAGATTCCTTCGAGAGTTCCAAAGCCACCTGGTAAAGCAATAAAGGCATCCGAAATGATAAGCATATATGCCATGCATTCATGCATAGAGGAGACTGTAACTCCTTCCCAACCGTTTTTTCAACAATGCTTTCTACAGCCAAAGCTTTAGGAATAATACCTAAAACTTGACTGTCTTCTACGAGTGCAGCTGTTAACACACAACCCATTAACCCGAGGCTACCTCCTCTATAAACCACATGAATCTTTCTTTCAGCAAGTAAGCTACCAAAATAATTTGCTACTTTTATAAACTCTTCACTTTTACCTGGTCGAGATCCACATAATACACGTATCCTTTGGATTCGACGTTTTGAAGTTCCCTCCATGTCTATGCAACTCTCTAACCATGTGTGAAGAGGAGAACAAGAGATGTGGTATTTATGGAGTGCAAGAAGGTATGCTAATGATGACATCTAAATAGGTAGCTCGGTTGCTTGTTGAAAAAATTTGACAATAATGCCTAGAAATTCAAAAAAAAAAAGATGATGAAATAAGACACCATAAATGCACAAGTCAAACAAAAGATACAAATTCAAAAATGACAGCTATAAAGCATTAAAATTTAAAAATGATGGCGCACATGCATATGTACAAGTAGTTGTGACTGTGGCTCACATCTTCCTCTAGTTTTACATCCAAAAATGGCTTAAACACCTTCTATGAGTTGGGGATATGCTTCCCATCTAGTTTTCTTATAAACTAGCAAACAGGGTCATTTTGAGTCAGATTCCCAAGACTATAGCGTTCCTACTCATCTCAGAATTGTGTCCACAATTTGAAAATTTTACGCTGCACAAGTCCACAAGAATGCGTCTCAAGTGTCACTCGGATATCATCCAAAGACTCTCTACTCAGTCCATTCTTGATGAATTGTAGTTTATCCTCTCGATTATTAGACAAATATCCCAAGGAGTGGCAACGCTGGTTACAAGTCCATCTTGTATATTTGTGACAAACTTGTAATCTTTTCGCTCTTCGCTTTTTGGCGTAAGAGCTTTTTCCCAAACCTGGCATGTGAGAAACAAGATTATCTGAAAGCTCATAAGAAAATCGAACCTTGGCTTCAATTAACCATCTTAAATCAGCAGGAATGCCCTTGCATATCAACATCCTTAGTTTTGTTGCGCAATCTTTGTAAATTTTAAGCAAATTATTTTGAGGAAGAGAGGGAAAATGTTTGTGCAGATTTGAAAGAATGGTATCCATGTGAAGAAAATGAGAGAGAAGAAAACAAAATGAATGCAAGGTGAGCAACAATTTTTAGGGAACTGAAAAACCGACTTTAAAAGTCATGGAGTACCGTATCCGCCACTTGACCGGGAAAAATCAATCCTTAAAAAGGATCGATTAAAGCAATGGACTCTTGATTTTGGTCAAAATTTTCAAAGAGTGGTTTTAATCGTTGTCCATTAACTTTAAACACATTACCATTTTTTGGGTTCTCAATTTCAACTGCTCCATGAGGAAAAACATTTTTAACAATGAAAGGCCCAGTCCAATGAGACCGAGGTTTACCAGGAAACAAATGCAATCTTGAATCATACAAAAGAACTTTTTGTGAAGGTTTAAAAGATTTTCTAACAACGAATTTGTCATAAAAAACCTTCATTTTTTCTTTGTAGATTTTAGAATTTTCATAAGCCTCATTCCTGATTTCTTCAAGTTCACTCAGTTGGAGTTTACGTAACTTGCAAGCATCATTCAAAATTGTGTTAAATGTTTTAATGGCCCAATAAGCTTTATGCTCAATTTTCAAAGGCAAGTGACAAGGTTTTCTATAAACTAATCTATAAGGAGACATGCCCAATGATGTTTTGAAAGCAGTTTGGTAAGCCCAAAGTGCATCATTAAGTCTTAAAGACCAATCTTTACGATTTGGGTTAACCGTTTTTTCTAAGATCTGTTTTATCTCCCTATTAGCTAATTCAACTTGTCCACTTATTTGCGGGTGATAAGGTGTAGAAATTTTATAGGTTATTCTATATTTCTTCATTAAAGTTTCAAATGGTTTGTTACAAAAATGTGTACCCCCATCACTAATAATGGCTTGAGGAATTCCAAATCTACACAAGATATTCTCTTTCAAGAATTTGATAACTGTTTTGTGATCATTGTTTCGACATGGAATTGCCTCGACCCATTTTGAAACATAATCTACTGCAACAAGAATATACACAAAACCAAATGATGGTGGAAAAGGTCCCATAAAATCAAACCCCAATAGTCAAATATTTCAACAACAAGAATGGGATTCAAAGGCATCATGTTTCGTTTTGAAATAGATCCCAATTTTTGATAATTTTCACAAGCTTTGCAAAATGCATGTGCATCTTTAAATAAGGTGGGCCAATAAAATCCACATTGTAAGATTTTAGCAGCTGTTTTTTTAGATGAAAAATGTCCTCCACATGCTTCAGAATGGCAAAAATTAATGACACTACTTACCTCATTGTCGGGTATACATCTTCTAATTATTTGATCCGGACAATATTTGAACAGATATGGGTCATCCCAATAAAAATTTTTCACCTCAGTCAAAAACTTCCTTTTGTCTTGAGCATTCTAATGAGGTGGCATTTTTTCGGTTGCAAGGAAATTTACAATGTTAGCAAACCAAGGTACAGCAGCAACGGAGAATAAAAATTCATCAGGAAAAGAGTCATTGATAGGTGAAGCTTCAATTAATATCTCTGTCGTTAATCTTAAAATATGATCTGCAACGACATTTTCAGCTCCTTTCTTATCCTTTATTGTGATGTTGAATTCTTGAAGCAATAAGATCCACCGTATCAATCTAGGTTTTGCATCCTATTTAGACATTAAATATCTCACAGCTGCATGGTCAGTGTAAACAATCATGGGAGAACCAATTAAATAAGATCGAAATTTGTCCAATGCAAATACTACTGCAAATAGTTCTTTTTCAGTTGTTGTGTAATTCATTTGTGCATCATTTAAAGTCCTACTTGCATAGACTATCACATAAGGCTTATCTTCTTTTCTTTGTCCTAAGACAGCACCAACGGCATAGTCACTTGCATCACACATCAACTCAAAAGGTAAGGACCAATCAGGAGATTGCATAATTGGAGCAGTTGTTAAAAGTCCTATTAATTTATCAAAGGCATTTTGACATTCTTGAGTCCATTCAAAAGAAGTGTCTTTTAGTAAGAGGTTACAAAGAGGTTTAGATATAGCATTGAAATTTCTTATGAACCTCCTATAAAATCCAGCATGCCCTAAGAATGAACAGACTTCTTTGACTGTTTTTGGTGGAGGCAAATGGGAAATTAATTCCACTTTTGCTTTGTCCACTTCAATTCTCTTAGAAGACACCACATGACCTAAGACAATTCTCAAAGTGACCATATAATAACATTTTTCCCAATTCAAAATAAGATCTTTTTCTACACACCTTTTTAGGACTTTTTCTAAGTTTTCAAGACAATTATCAAAAGAGTTTCCAAAGATAGTTAAATCATCCATAAAAACTTCTAAACAATGCTCAACCATGTCACTAAAAATGCTTAACATGCATCTTTAAAAAGTGGTTGGGGCATTACAAAGTCCAAAAGGCATTCTCCTAAATGCAAAAGTGCCGAAGGGGCACGTGAATGTGGTCTTTTCTTGATCTTTGAGTGTAATGGGAATTTGATAATAGCCTGAGTTTCCATCAAGAAAGCAGTAGTAGGGATGCCCTGCTACTCTTTCAAGAATTTGGTCAATGAATGGTAAAGAAAAATGGTCTTTTCTAGTGGCAGCATTTAATTTTTTATAATCAATGCACATCCTCCAACTAGATAAGACTCGAGTTGACAATAATTCACCCCTTTCATTTTTTACTACTGTAATGCCAGATTTCTTAGGTACTACTTGTGTAAGGCTTACCCACTTACTATCAGAAATAAGATAGATAATTCTCACATCAAGTAGTTTGAGAACTTCAGCCCTAATGACCTCTTTCATGTGGGGATTTAATCTCCTTTGAGGTTGTTGGGATGTTTTGGCATTTTCTTCTAAATGTATTCTATGTGTACAAATCAAAGGGTTAATGCCTTATGTCTTTTAAGGTCCACCTGATTGCATTTTTATTCCTTTTAAGTATATGTATCAACTTACCTTGTTGCTCGCTTGTGAGGGATGAAGAAATTACCACTGGATATGTCTGATTCTCCCCAAGATATGCATATTTCAGTCCTTCAGGTAAGGGCTTCAATTCTAACTTGGGAGCTTCCTCTTCCTTACTTTCGTTCATTTGCCCCAATTCTTCGAATCTTGGTTTTGAGCCTTTTTCCATCACCTGTGCACAATCTAATAAAGAACATATATCAGAAAGATCAGGCTCTAGTTCCATAATTGATTCCAATAAATTCACTAAACAAGTTTCCAAAGGATCAGAAGAACTCCCTTTTTGGATATGGTCTTCCACAATAGTTTCAATCATATTGGCCTCCTCAATTTCATCATCTTCTTCATGTGGTTGTTTGCACATATTAAAAACATTAAGTTCCAATGTCATGATCCAAATGACAGCTTCATGACTCCATTCCTGCAATTAATCAAAGCATTAGCGGCAGCTAGAAATGGACGCCCTAAAAAAAAAGGAATTGAATTACATACTTCCACTGGTTGTGTGTCCAAGATGATAAAATCTACTAAATAAATGAATTTATCAACTTGAACTAACACATCTTCTACTACTCCTCTTGGTACTTTAATTGATCTATCAGCAAGCAAAAGAGTCACAGAAGTCGGTTTTAACTCACCTAGATTGAGTTTCTGAGAAACCGAGTATGGAAGCAAATTCATACTAGCACTAAGATCAAGTAAAGCTTGTTCAATTTTATGGTCTCCAATAACACATGAAATTGTAGGACAACCTGGATCCTTATATTTCACTGTATTATTGTTTTAAAGAATAGCACTTACTTGCTCGGCTAGAAAGACCATCTTTTTCACATTCAATTTCCTTTTCACAGTGCATAAGTCTTTCAAAAATTTTGCATAAGAAGGTACCTATTTGATCACATCTAGCAAAGAAATGTTGACATTCACCTGTTTGAAAATTTCAAAGATTTCAGAATTGTGAGTTGGCTTTTAGCCCTAAGGCTACATTATAATTTTGATGATAACAATAACATTGATTCATTGTGATTTACTAACATGTTTATTTATGTGCAAGAGTAATATCATTGAAATAATTGTAAAATCAAGAAAAGGCTTATTAAAATGAAGTGTTGAAGCTGATAGGTGTCTATTTACGTATTACTTTTATATCAATTCGTCCATGTTTCTTTGCTATATTCCTTGGTATTTTTATGTTTTTGTGTGGTTTTGATGTTTGTAGGAGTTTTGGAGCAACTTGCACAAAAATGGAGTAAAACCCTTCATTTTCACCTCTGCTAGTCAGTGATCTTCTCGGATTTAATTGTATTGATATACAATGAACCCGACGACATATTATATACCGTTGGAAAGCTCTCGAAGTCTATTTTTTGGAGAAATTTACGGTTTATAAATCCATTCAGTGTACCAAAAGTTGTAATCAAAACAGTGTGAGATGTATAGAAATCTAATTCCACAAGCACTGTAGCATGTATAATACGGGGTACTGTAGTAATTCACTGTAGCAGAGTATTTAAACACATTGTAGGGTTTTATTTTCATAATTTGAAGATGGGAGAACGTGGTGGAGGCTGCAGCTCTGGAATTCTTTCATCTCTTGGAGTTCTTGAAGGAGAAAGGAAGCTTGGAAAGAGGAAGAACTACAATCCAAAGAGAATTACATCAAATTTGCTAAGTTTTTCCCTTCCCTTTCATTTTCTGGAATGTCTCCATGTTGTATTGTATTTACCACGTTCTTAAACATGTGTAACTGAATCTGAATTGGTTGAGGGTGATTTCAAAGCCCCTGATATGGTTTTGTAAGTTGATTGTGTAAGGAATTGTTATCCAATTCTCTAATTGAAGTTGCTTGTATTCTCCCATATTTAATGCTTATGATTGCTTGCTGATTGTATTTGAGTGGCCAACTGAATATAATCTGGTTGTGATTTATTGCTAGACTAGAAATCTTGATCCGTAATTGTCTTGAATTTCTAATCATTAGTAGCAAAATTGTGATCAGAGATTACAATTGGAGAATATAACCTAAGTTAAATAATCCGAGCTTGTGTGTTTATTGCTTAGATCAACCTATCTTTCTTATCATAATGCATCCATTGAATTAAACTAGAGAGCTTGTTCTAGGTTGTTTAATGGATAGAGATTAAATAAAGAGCCTGTTTATTTAACAACAAAGTAAGGAAAGATTGGGATAACAGAGCTTGTTGTTATCTACGGTGATATTTCAATGGTGTAATTGGATGACAATTCTACAATTAATTCGCAAATCCATATCTTGTGGTAGAGAAGGATCCCTTAACCAGGTTTCTCTCATTGAGTTTTCACTCAAATTAACTTTCTGTTTTGTTATTCTTTACTTGCATTAATATTTCATCTAGTTAATCAATCAACAAAACCCCCCTCATTTAGTTTATTGTTGCTTTCGAATAACAAATTCAATTAGAATCAATCCTCGTGGGAACGATATCTTACTTATCACTTTATTACTTGTGCGACTAGTATACTTGCTAGTTTCGAACGCATCAAGTTTTTGGCGCCGTTGCCGGGGATTGATTTTCTAATCGATTTGTTATTTTGTTTTCATTGTTGATTCATATTTTCTTTGTTTTTCTTTTCTGATTGTTTGTGTTTAGACAACATGGCAGTAAACTTCTATCAATTCAGTAGCGGATTTGAGCCACAAGTACCATGGAGAGTAATGAGGTAAGCACTCCGAACATTGAACAACAACTTTCTGAGCTAACCTCTCTTGTGGAAAACATGGCTGTAGGAGATATGCAAAAATCTTATGAATGTGGGATATATTCTACGATGGAGCATCCAATCGACATGTATCCAACTTTACAAGAAGAATATATGGAACAAGCCAATGCCATGGGTGGATTTCCAGGACAAACGAGGCAATGGTATGATCCTTTCTCTAGCACTTACAATGCTGGATGGGAAGATCAACATAATTTCAGTTACTGGAATCATCAACCAATCACTCCAAATGTGATACCAAATCGGCCACAAAGTTTCAATCAACCTAGAGTGCAGCAACCATTTCAAATGCAACCACCACCAATGCCACATCCAGCACCGCAACCAGCTTCGCAAAACTCAGGTATGTCTCTCGAAGATATTGTTAATGCACTTGCCACTAACACAATGCAATTCCAAGCAGGAAACTGGGGCAAGTATCCAAAACCTGGCAAATCAAATGGGACAATTGGCCACTAGCATGAGCAAATTCGAGGGCCAAGGCTCAGAAGAATTATCTTGTCAAACGATGATCAATCCAAGAGAGAATTCTTGTGCGATAACTTTGCAAAATGAAAGAGCAATTAGATGTCCTGCCAAAGAAATCACAAACTGATGAAGGAGATGACACCACTTCCACCATGAACAAAACACTGACTTCTCAGGTAAATCCTATAACTCCCATTCCTTCATATGTTTCTCCTCCACTTTTTCCTAGTAGATTTGCACAATCGAAGGAGAAACAAGAACAAGAAATCCTGGAAACTTCTCACAAAATCGAGGATAAATATACCACTTCTGGATGCTATTGAGCAAGTACCTCGTTGTACAAAATTTGTCAAGGAGTTATGCACCAACAAGAGAAAGTTGAAGGGAAATGAGAAAGTAAGTGTGGGGGAAAATGTTTCAGCTGTATTGCAAAGAAAAATTCCTCCGAAATGCAAAGAATCCAGGTACGTTCATCATTCCATGCACCATTGGTAATACCAAGTTTGAAAGAGCTAATTTAGATTAGGAGCATCTAATGTCATGCCATATTCTATTTATGCTTCTTTAAATCTTGGACCTTTTGCGAAAAATGGTATTACCATTCAGTTTGCTGATCATTTTAATGCATATCGCAAAAGAGTTGTGGAAGATGTGCTTGTGCAGGTGAATCAATTGGTTTTTCCAGCATACTTCTATGTCCTTAAAATGGAGGATGAGACATCTCCTAATCCAACACCGATTCTTTTAGGGAGGCCATTCTCGAAAACTGCTTGAATCAAGATTGATGTTCATTATGGCACTTTGACCATAGAGTTTGATGGCAAGGTGATATGTTTTAATAGTTTTGAGGAAATGAGGTACTCTAATGACTTACATTCTGTTTTTGCAGTTGACGTTATTGATTATTTGCCACAACAATGTTTGAGTTAACTCGCAAGAATGGAGTGGATGTTGCTATTAGTGAACACATAAGGATAGAAAGTTTCAAAGAACCAAGAAAGCTAATACAAGTGTCTAAAGAAGTGGAGGAAGCTGTGACAAGCTTGGATGAGACTAGAGCTATCACCACAAATAGGTATGATGTTTCGTACATTGAATTGCCTTTATCTAATGAGAAACTTCTTCCTTCTGTGATAAAAGCCAATACCTTGGAGCTTAAGTCACTTCCAGATCATTTGAATTATGGATTCTTGGGTGAGAATGATACTTTGCGAGTTACAATAGAAATGGGCCTTGCACAAATACAAGAAGATAAACTCGTCCGAATACTTACAGATCACAAAATAGCTATTGAGTGGACAATTGTTGAAATCCAAGGCCCATCCATATGCATTGACAGTATCTTGTTAGAAGAGGGATCCAAGCCCATTAGAGAAGCACAACAGAAATTGGATCCTCCCATGATGGAACCAACGTCGGGCTGAGGACGTTAAACCAAGCGCTTATTGGGAGGCAACCCAATGTTTTTGAAAAATAAAAAACAAGAAGAAAAGAAAAATAAAATGAGGTAATAATGATCGATTTTTGTGTCTCAAGGAGATTCCTTTCGTAGGCCATCAAATTGATCAGGTTTTATCTCTCTTTGCCATCTGTCTCATCTGTTTTTTATATTTTTTACTTGTTTTTGACTTTTGTTTGCTATTGTGTGGTTATCTCTTTTATGTGTCTTTAGTTTTGTTTTTGCTCTTTTCTTTTCCTTTCTTTTGTTTAATTTGATTACTCTGTGCTTTGAGCTCATTTGTGCAGCAGCTTGTGGGAAACATCCAAACGGAAGTTGAAGTCATTCGCCAAAGGTTTGAAACGTGCATATCTTGGAGAAAAACAAACCC
>SNVD02006790.1:0-26405 GCA_013180625.2 Boswellia sacra | reverse complement strand
TTAACAAAACATTATCCAGCGACTTATTACTCAAACCGTTCTTAATAAATGAAAATTTATCTTCTCTATTCCTAGACACAAAACCTAATGACGACAAGTCTGGTTACAAATCCATCTAGCACATTTATAACATACTTGTAACCTTTTCGCTCTTCGCCTCTTGGCGTAGTAGCTCTTTCCTAGACCAGGCATGTATTTTGCGAGATTAATGGCCGGCTCACCGGACAATCTCACCTTGGCTTCGATAAGCCATCGGATATCAGCAGGCACATTTAGGAGCATCAATGCCCAAAGTCTAGTCATCCGTACTTTATAAATTTTAAACCCAGCATTTTGAGGAAGTGACGGGAAATATTTACGAAGGTTCGATAGAAAGATATCAGCATCCATTGAAGAGAAGAAAAGGAGAGATATACCGATAATGCGATTGAGTTTGTTCTTCTCCCAGATATGCACGTTTCAAACCTTCGAACAATGGCTTCAACTCCCGTTTGAATGTTTCCACAAGCTGCTGCACAAATGAGCTCAACGCACAGAGTAATCAAATTAAACAAAAGAAAGGAAAAGAAAAGAGCAAAAACGAAACTAAAGACACATAAAAGAGATAACAACACAATAGCAAACAAAAGTCAAAAACAAGTAAAAAATATAAAAAACAAATGAGACAGATGGCAAAGAGAGATAAAACCTGATCAATTTGATGGCCTACGAAACGAATCTCCTTGAGACACAAAAATCGATCATTATTACCTCATTTTATTTTTTCTTTTCTTCTTTTTTTTTATTTTTCAAAAACATTGGGTTGCTCCAAAAGCGCTGGTTTAAGTCCTCACCCGACTTGTTCCTCATGGGAGGATCCAATTTCTGTTGTGCTTCTCTAATGGGCTTGGATCCCTTTTCTAACAAGATACGGTCAATGCATATGGATGGGCCTTGGATTTCAACAATTGTCCACTTAATAGCTATTTTGTGATCTGTAAGTATTCGGACGAGTTTATCTTCTTGTATTCGTGCAAGGCCCATTTCCATTGTAACTCGCAAAGTATCACTCTCACCCAAGAATCCATAATTCAAATGATCTGGAAGTGACTTAAGCTCCAAGGTATTGGCTTTCATCACAGAGGGAAGAAGTTTCTCATTAGATAAAGGCAATTCAATGTACGAAACATCATACCTATTTGTGGTGATAGCTATAGTCTCATCCAAGCTTGTCACAGCTTCCTCCACTTCTTTAGACACTTGTATCAGCTTTCTTGGTTCTTTGAAACTTTCTATCCTTATGTGTTCACTAATGGCAACATCCACTCCATTTTTGCGAGTTAACTCAAAACATTGTTGTGGCAAATAATCAATAACGTCAACTGCAAAAACAGAATGTAAGTCATTAGAGTACCTCATTTCCTCAAAACTATTAAAACATATCACCTTGCCATCAAACTCTATGGTCAAAGTGCCATAATGAACATCAATCTTGATTCTAGCAGTTTTCGAGAATGGCCTCCCTAAAAGAATCGGTGTTGGATAAGGCTGTCTCATCCCTCTATTTTAAGGACCTAGAAGGTCTGCAGGGGATAGAAAAACTACTTGGATTCCACCTGACCACAAGCACATCTTCCACAAGCTCGATTTTGCGATATGCATTAAAATTGATCAGCAAAAACTAAATGGTTAATACCAGTTTTCGCAAAGGTTGCCAAAGATGTATAAGAAGCAATAAATAGAATATGGCCGTGACATTATATAGCTGCTCTAAATCTAATATAGCTCTTTCAACTTGGTATTACCAATGGTGCATGGAATGTGAACGTACCCCTGGATCTTTGCATTTTGGAGGAATTTTTCTTTGCAATACAGCTGAAACATTTCCCCACACTACTTCTCATTTCCCTTCAACTTTCTCTTGTTGGTGCATAACTCCTTGAGAAATTTTGTAAAACGAGGTACTTGCTCGATAGCATCCAGAAGTGGTATATTTACCTCGATTTTGTGAGAAGTTTCCAGGATTTCTTGTTCTTGTTCCTCCTTCGATTTTGCAAATCTACTAGGAAAAAGTGGAGAAGAAACATATGAAGGAATGGGAGTTATAGGATTTACCTGAGAAGTCAGTGTTTTGTTCATGGTGGAAGTGGTGTCATCTCCTTCATCAGTTTATGATTTCTTTGGCAGGACATCTAATTGCTCTTCATTTTGTAAAGTTATCGCACAAGAATTCTCTCTTGGATTGATCATCGTTTGACAAGATAATTCTTCTGAGCCTTGGCCCTCGAATTTGCTTATGCTAGTGGCCAATTGTCCCATTTGATTTGCCAGGTTTTGGATACTTGCCCCAGTTTCCTGCTGGAATTGCATTGTGTTAGTGGCAAGTGCATTAACAATGTCCTGGGGAGACATACCTGAGTTTTGTGAAGCTGGTTGCGGTGCTGGATGTGGCATTGGTGGTGGTTGCATTTGAAAAGGGTGCTGCACTCTAGGTTGATTGAAACCTTGTGGCCGATTTGGTATCACATTTGGAGTGATTGGTTGATGATTCCAGTAACTGAAATTATGGTGATCTTCCCATCCAGCATTGTAATTGTTAGAGAAAGGATCATACCATTGCCTCGTTTTCCTGGAAATCCACCCATGGCATTGGCTTGTTCCATATATTCTTCTTGTAAAGTTGGATACATGTCGATTGGATGCTCCATCGTAGAAGATATCCCACATTCATAAGATTTTTGCATATCTCCTACAGCCATGTTTTCCACAAGAGAGGTTAGCTCATAAAGTTGTTGTTCAATGTTCGGAGTGCTTACCTCATTTACTCTCCATGGTACTTGTGGCTCAAATCCGCTACTGAATTAATAGAAGTTTACTGCCATGTTATCTAAACACAAACAATCAGAAAAGAAAAACAAAGAAAATATGAGTCAATAATGAAAACAAAATAACAAATTGATTAGAAAATCAATCCCCGGCAACGGCGCCAAAAACTTGATGCGTTCGAAACTAGCAAGTATACTAGTCGCACAAGTAATAAAGTGATAAGTAAGATATCGTTCCCACGAGGATTGATTCTAATCGAATTTGTTATTTCCAGCAACAATAAACTAAATGAGGGGGGTTTTGTTGATTGATTAACTTGATGAAATATTAATGCAAGTAAAGAATAATACAATGCAAATTTAAACAGATTGAAAAATCAATGAGAGAAACCTGGTTAAGGGATCCTTCTCTACCACAAGATATGGAATTGCGAATTAATTGTAGAATTGTCATCCAATTACACCATTGAAATTATCAACCGTAGATAACAACAAGCTCTGTTATCCCAATCTTTCCTTACTTGTTGTTAAATAAAACAGGCTCTTTATTTAATCTCTATCCATTAAACAACCTAGAACAAGCTCTCTGAGTTTAATTCAATGGATGCATTATGATAAGAAAGATAGGTTGATCTAAGCAATAAACACAAAAGCTCGGATTATTTAACTTAGGTTATATTCTCCAATTGTAATCTCTGTCACAATTTTGCTACTAATGATTAGAAATTCAAGACAATTACGGATC
The DNA here is from genome assembly GCA_013180625.2 of Boswellia sacra. Classification (NCBI taxonomy): domain Eukaryota; kingdom Viridiplantae; phylum Streptophyta; class Magnoliopsida; order Sapindales; family Burseraceae; genus Boswellia; species Boswellia sacra. Next base: position 22,856 of record SNVD02006790.1, on the reverse strand, counting down.
AAGATTTCTAGTCTAGCAATAAATCACAACCAGATTATATTCAGTTGGCCACTCAAATACAATCAGCAAGCAATCATAAGCATTAAATATGAGAGAATACAAGGAACTTCAATTAGAGAATTGGATAACAATTCCTTACACAATCAACTTACAAAAACCATATCAGGGCCTTTGAAATCACCCTCAACCAATTCAGATTCAGTTACACATGTTTAAGAACGTGGTAAATACAATACAACATGGAGACATTCCAGGAAATGAAAGGGAAGGGAAAAACTTAGCAAATTTGATGTAATTCTCTTTGGATTGTAGTTCTTCCTCTTTCCAAGCTTCTTTCTCCTTCAAGAACTCCAAGAGATGAAAGAATTCCAGAGCTTCAGCCTCCACCACGTTCTCCCCTCTTCAAGTTATGAAAATAAAACCATAAAATGTGTTTAAATACTCTGCTACAGTAACGTGCTACAGTGTCCCGTATTATACATGCTACAGTGATGTGTGGAATTAATTTTCTACACTTCTCACACTGTTTTGATTACAACTTTCGGTACACTGAATGGATTCATAAACCGTAAATTTCTCCAAAAAGTAGACTTCGAGAGCTTTTCAACGAGATATGATATGTCATCGGGTTCATTGTATATCAATACAATTAAATCCGAGAAGATGGTTGACTAGCAGAGGTGAAAATGAAGGGTTTTTCTCCATTTTTGTGCAAGTTGTTTGGTTTTTTTTTTTGTTTTTTTTACCCAAAAACTCCTACAAATATCAAAACCACACAAAAACGTAAAAATACCAAGGAATATAGCAAAGAAACATGGACGAATGATATGAAAATAATATATAAATAGACACTTATCAAGAAACATGTTTGGAATAAATTCATCTTGAGGTTAGGATAAGTGTCTATTTAATATATCGATTTTCATCTATATTGTCCATGTTTTTTTTTCTTTGCTATTCCTTGGTCTTTTTATCTTTTTTTGGGTGGGTTTTGATGTTTTGTAGGAGTTGTTGGAAACTACTACAAAATTGGGGTGTAAAAACTCCTCGTTTTCACCATAATGCTTATCAACCATAATTTCTTGGTTAGTTGATGTATCGATATACAATTTAACCAGATAAACATTTCTATAGACCATGAAAGCTCTCGAAGTCTATTTTTTGGAGAAATTTACGGTTCACGAATTTATGTAGTGTACCGAAAGTTGTGATAAAATTGGTATGAGAAGTGTATATTTGTAATTCCATATATCACTGTAGCATGTTATTAAATACGGGGCACTGTAGCAAGTCACTGTAGCAGAGTATTTAAACACATTTTAGGGTTTATTTTGATAACTTGAAGAAGGGAAAACGTGGGAGGAGGCTGCATTTCTGGATTTCTCTCATCCCTTGGAGTTCTTGAAGGAGAAAGAGATTTTGAAAGAGGAGGAACTACAATTCCAAGAAGATTCATCTACAAATAAGATTTTCAAAGAATTTTCTAAGTTCTTTCTTTCCTTTTCAATTATGGAATTTCTCTATATTGTATTTGTTATTCTGATTGAATATGTGTGATGCGTTCGAAACTACAAGTTATACTAGCGCACAAAGTAATAAAGGATGAGTTAGATTCTTTCCCACGAGGATTGATTCTAATAAATTTGTTAGTTTCAGCAACAAAAACTTAAATTATGGGGGTTTTGTTGATTGATTCACTAAACTTAATACGAAAGCAAATGAAGAATAACACAAAGCAAAGTTAAATGGAGTGAAAAATCAATGAGAGACACTTGGTTAAGAGTATCTCTGCCACAAGATATGAATTGTGAATTAACATAGAATTGTTATCCAATTACAGCATTGAAGTTATCAACCGTAGATAACAACAAGCTCTGTTATCCCAATCTTTCCTACTTTGTTGTTAAATAAAACAAGCTCTTTATTTAATCTCTATCCATTAAACAACCTAGAACAAGCTCTCTAAGTTTAATTCAATAGAAGCATTACGATGAGAAAGATAGGTTGATCTAAGCAATAATCACACAAGTTCGGATTATTTAACCTAGGTTGTATTTTACAATTGCAATCTCTGATCACAATTTTGCTACTAATGATTGGAAATTCATGACAATTACGGATCAAGATTTCTAATCTAGCAATAGACAACAACAGATTATATTCAGTTGGCCATTCCAAATACAATCAGTAAGCAATCAAAAGCATTAGATATGGAAAAATACAAGCAACTTCAATTAGAGAATTGGATAACAATTTCTTACACAATCAACTCACAAAATCAATATCAAGGGCTTTGATATCACCCTCAACCAATTCAGATTTAGTTACACATATTCAATCAGAATAACAAATACAATACAGAGAAATTTCAGAATTGAAAAGGAAAGAAAGAACTTAGCAAATTCTTTGAAAATCTTCTTTGTAGATGAATCTTCTTGGATTGTAGTTCCTCCTCTTTCAAAATCTTCTTTCTCCTTCAAGAACTCCAAGGGATGAGAGAAATCCAGAAATACAGCCTCCTCCCACGTTTTCCCCTCTTCAAGTTATGAAAATAAAACCCTAAAATGTGTTTAAATATTCTACTACAGTAACTTGCTACAGTACCCCGTATTTAATAACATGCTACAGTGATATATGGAATTACAAATATACACTTCTCATACCATTTTTATCACAACTTTCAGTACACTACATAAATTCGTGAACCGTAAATTTCTCCAGAAAATAGACTTCGAGAGCTTTTCAGTGGTATATAGCATGTTATCCGGTTAATTGTATATCGATACAATCAACTCCAAGAAATTGGTTGACTAGCAGAGGTGAAAATGAAGGGTTTTACTCCAATTTTGTGTAAGTTCTTCCAAAACTCCTACAAACATCAAAAACCACACAAAAACATAACATAAAAATACCAAGGAATATAGCAAAGAAAAATTGACGAATTGATATGAAAATGATATATAAATAGACACTTATCAAATTTCCCCCACACTTAGACTTTGCTAGTCCTCGAGCAAATACGACAATATGAAACAAAACTAACCGAAATCTTACCTTCCAATGCTTTCAATTATCTATCTGAATAGTGATCAACATAATAAACGATTTTAAAACTTTACTACCTTAAATATGTCATTATCTCTGCTAAATAGGACCTCAAGATTTGTACTTAATTATTAACCCAAGGAATACTTCAAAATAATGCAATTGATCAAGAATTTTATCTCAAAAATTAGTTTCGCTTCACTTCAATTCCTCAAGTGTGTGTGTGTAGAGCCATTATCACCTAATCACTTGTAAACCAGATGAGTTTATGCATAAAAATGAATCATATTTAATATTGAAGATGTGTGTATAACTGAACTCCATAGGCTTGCTTCTCAAGTCACTCTCCACTAATGTAGACATGCACAACACCAAGAATCAAGTAGGACTTTATTAAGCTTGTAACGTTTGGCTTGGGTGAAGGTATGATCAAGGATAATAATTTGGCTCAAATCACCCAAAACACATAAATCATTCAAGATTATGTAGAGCTCACCCCTATAACACAACTTTATTTTAATTCACCAGGTTACTCCCCCAAACTTATTTAGAACACTCAATCTTCTTTTTTTTTTTTTTTTTTTACAGAAAACAAAAGAAAACTACACCCCCACACTTTGTTGTTTCATTCTTTTTAATAGCACTTAAGGGTATAGATATCTTATTCTTCTTCTTTTGTTCTATTTTTTCTTTTTTTTTTTATTACACTTCCCCTCCCCCACACTTAAACAACACATTGTCCTCAATGTGTAAGTACGTGGACGATAAGTACAGATTGGTTTTTTTTTTTGTTTTTCTCTTTTTTTTTTTTAAAACACAATAGAACTCACTTGTATTGCTCATGACACATCCCAACCTCCTCTAACTTCCCAAAACCAGAACATAGCTCAAATTTTAATTGTGAACGATCTACATGCTCATAGGTAAGGGATAAACTATTTGGAACAAATTCATTTGAGGTTAGAAAATCTTTTAGTGAGTTAACAAAGAAAAAGGCTTACAAAGGCTCAAAGGGGTAACTAGAGATCAATTTCAGTCAAGGTTGGCTATTAAGGCTCAACCGGTCCAAAGATGGCCTAAATCATTTCCCCAATGTTGCACAGCCTAGGATTTCGCCTTGAGTGACCATCAAAACAAGTTCTAGAATTCATTGAAATCTGAAGAAACATTTAAATTACATAAACTTTCTCTAAGTGAACAAATAACTCAGTGATAATAGCTCAGTGCTCAATGTTGCGCAAGGAATCAAAAGCAAAGCGAAAACCAATAAACATTTCAAGCACACAGATCCTGCATCATTTATCATTTTCCAAGAGTTATTCTTAATTCAATCATTATCTTATCATCGACCCACAAAATGCAAGAAAAGAGGTACGTGGCGTTGTTACACCTGAGTCAAGATTGTATATTTCAACAATCCTTAGGACCAGTAGCCCGCAGACTTAAGGTTTCCAGCCTATATACCTTTATTATGAAAGAACAAAACAAGAAACAAGACACTTTAAATAACATGAAATAAACAAACTACAATTTATTTAGAGAGAATGCGTTTCAAGGGTTAAAGAAACCCCATATTCTGCCATTCTCAGGTTTTTCCACAATTGTTTTTTTTTTTAAATCAAAACTGATAAAGATAAAAACACATAACAACTCTAAATTACGCAAAACTAAACTCACTCATAAAATAACAAAGTTCAACAAGTCAGCAAACAAAAACAAGTTAGTTAGAATGGGTCTACAAAGTTTAGAAGTTAGCCTCCTTATTCAGCCATTATGGATTGAAGAGATCCAGAATGCGTTTCAAGAGAACTTGAACTTTTTAAGCCACCACTCTAAAAACCGAGATTAGAAAATATTACTTGGGACGAAAGAAATAACCTGAAAAAGCTCAAAAGAAACGACATGAAAAATCTCAAATAAACACACTAAAAAGAAAGCAACCAAAAACGAAGCAGACCAGCAAATAGGGATTACAGATGGAGGGTTAAATCCAGTTGACGCCTTTTGTTGCCTTCTCCAAACCAATTTATCCGAGCCATTGTTGGATCAGGTGAATAGACGAATTCTTGTAGTTTGTCAATTAACTCTCCTGCAGTTGAAGCTGTAACTAGCATTTGCCTTGCTGACGGTGAGATGAAATTTTTTTCTACAGCTTGATCAAGAAAGGACAACAAACCATCAAAAAAATTATTAACATTTAACAAACCAAGGGGTTTCCGATGGATGTTTAGCTGTGCCCAAGAGGTGATTTGAAATATCTCCTATAATGTACCATAACCACTAGGCAAAGCTATAAATGCATCGGACTTAACAACCATATGTGCAATACGCTCATGCATACTAGAGACCTGTAACTCTTCCCCGATTGTGTTGCCTACGATATCTCGTACAGCTAATGGGTTAGGGATAATGCCGAGAACTTTGCTCCCTCCTAGGGATGCAGCTGTTGACACACACCCCATTAACCCAAGACTACCCCCTCCATAAATCAAATTAATACCCCTCGCAGCTAATGTCCTACCAAGATCAAGAGCTGCTGTGGTAAACTCTCCATCTTTACCAAAATTGCGATCCGCAAAATACGCATATATTGCGGAATCGCTGAATTGGTGTTTTCTCCATTACAAGTGCTCTAATCTTGTGTAAGACACGTTAGATATTATGCTTTTCAGTTGCAAGACAGGTTATGGAATGACATATGAAAATATGCAGAATGTATATATACACCCATAAAACTCTCAAATTTTGACACATGGACATACTTTCGGTGGGGGTTGCTCGATGCAGATTTATCGCCCCAAGATTTGAAAAAATGAGATATGCTTTCGGCGAGGTTTGACAAAACCTACACACTTGTCTCCACGTGAAGCATGGAAAATGGTGATACACTTTCGGCGGGGGTTGACAAAACCCCCACACTTGTCTCCCACGTGAAGCATAAAAAATAGAGATACACTTTCGGTGGAGGTTGACAAAACCTCCACACTTGTCTCCCACGTGTACTTATGCCATAGGGTAGTCAGATGGTTTGTCAAAAAGAAAACTTGAAATTAAAACAAACAAAATCAACAAACAACAACAACACAAAAACAACATTGATAATCAGATCAAACGAAACAAGAAGAAATAAAATTCGACAACAACAACACACATTCAAATATACAAGTAGTTGTGATTGTGGCTCACATCTTTCTCTGGTTTTACGTCCAGTAACGACTGAAACGCCTTCTATGAGTCGGGGATTTGCTTCCCATCCAGTTTTCTTATAAACTGGCAAACAGGGTCGTTTTTTAGTCAGATTCCCTAGACTATAACACTGCAATTCATCACGAAATTGTGTCCATAGATTAAGCAATTCACGCTGAACAAGTCCACAAGAATGTGACTCGAGAGTTAAAAAAACGTTATCCAGCGACTCATTACTCAAACCATTCTTAATAAATGAAAGTTTATCTTCTCTATTCCTGGACGCAAAACCTAATGAACGACAAGTCTGGTTACAATTCCATCTAGCACATTTATAACCTACTTGTAACCTTTTCGCTCTTCGCCTCTTGGCGTAGTAGCTCTTTCCTAGACCAGGCATGTATTTTGCGAGATTAATGTCCGGCTCACCGGACAATCTCACCTTGGCTTCGATAAGCCATCGGATATCAGCAGGCACATTTAAGAGCATTAATGCCCAAAGTCTAGTCATCCGTACTTTATAAATTTTAAACAAAGCATTTTGAGGAAGTGAAGGAAAATATTTACGAAGGTTCGACAAAAAGATATCGGCATCCATTGAAGAGGAGAAAAGAAGAGATATTACCGGTAATGCAATCAGGTTTGTTTTTCTCCAAGATATGCATGTTTCAAACCTTTGGCGAATGACTTCAACTTCCGTTTGGATGTTTCCACAAGCTGCTGCACAAATGAGCTCAAAGCACAGAGTAATCAAATTGAACAAAAGAAAAGAAAAGAAAAGAGCAGAAACGAAACTAAAGACACATAAAGAGATAACAACACAATAACAAACAAAAGTCAAAAACAAGTAAAAAAATATAAAAACAAATGAGATAGATGGCAAAGAGAGATAAAACCTGATCAATTTGATGGCCTATGAAAGGAATCTCCTCGAGACACAAAAATCGATCATTATTACCTCATTTTATTTTTCTTTTCTTCTTTTTTTTATTTTTCAAAAAAATTGGGTTGCCTCCCAATAAGCGCTTGGTTTAACGTCCTCAGCCCGAAGTTGGTTCCATCATAGGAGGGTCCAATCTCCGCTGTGCTTCACTAATGGGCTTGGATCCTTCTTCTAACAAGATACGGTCCATGCATATGGTTGGGCCTTGGATGTCAGCAATCATCCACCCAATAGCTATTTTGTGATCTCTAAGTACTCGGACACGTTTCTTTTCTTTTAGTGGTGCAAGGCCCATTTCTATTGTAATTGGCAAAGGATCTTTGTCACCCAAGAACACATGCTTCAAATAATCTGGAAGTGGCTTAAGCTCCAAGGTATTGGCTTTCATCACAGAAGGAAGAAGTTTCTCATTAGATAAAGTAAATTGAATGTACGAAACATCATACCTATTTGTGGTTATTGCTATGGTCTCATCTAAGCTTGCCACAGCTTTCTCCATTTCTTTGGACGCTTGTATCAACCTTCTTGATTCCTTGTAATTTTCTGTCCCTATGTGCTCACTAAAAACCACTTCTAATCCATCCTTGTGAGTTAACTCAAAATGTTGTTGTGGCAAAGAATCGATAACATCAACTGCAAAAACAGAATGCAAGTCACTAGGATACCTCATTGTCTCAAAAATATTGAAATGAATCATCTCACCATCGAATTCCATGGTGAGAGTGCCATCATGAACATCAATCTTAGTTCGAGCAGTTTTCAAGAATGGTCTTCCCAAAAGAATTGGTGTTGGATTAGGAGATGTCTCATCCTCCATTTCAAGAACATAGAAGTCTGCTGGGAAAACCAATTGATTCATCTGCACAAGCACATCTTCCACAACTCTTTTGGTATATGCATTAAAACGATCAGCAATTTGAATGGTAATACCAATTTACGAAAAAGGTCCAAGATTTAAAGAAGCATAAATAGAATATGGCATGATGTTAATAGATGCTTTTAAATCTAACATAACTCTTTCAAACATGGTTTTAGCAATGGTGCATGGCATGGTGAACGTACCTGGATCTTTGCACTTTGGAGGAATTTCTCTTTGCAATACAGCTGAAACATTTTCCCCCACACTTACATTCTCATTTCCCTTCAACTTTCTCTGGTTGGTGCATAACTCCTTGAGAAATTTTGTACAACGAGGTACTTGCTCGATAGCATCCAGAAGTGATATATTTACCTCGATTTTGTGTGAAGTTTCCAGGATTTCTTGTTCTTGTTCCTCCTTCTTTGATTTTGCAAATCTGCTAGGAAATGGTGGAGGAGTAACATAAGAAGGAATTTGAGTTTTGAGATCTACCTCAGAAGATGATGTGTTGCTCATGGTGGAAGTAGTGTCATCTCCTTCATCAGTTTGTGATTTCTTTATCAGGTTTTGGATACTTGCCCTAGTTTCCATTTGCTCTCCATTTCGAATTTGCTCTCCACTTCGCAAAGTTATCGCACAAGCATTCTCTCTTGGATTGATCTCCATTTGAGAAGATAATTTTTCTGAGCATGGCCCCTCGAATTTGCTCATGCGTGGTAGCCAATTGTTTTCCCAAATTTGATTTGCGAGATTTTGGATACTTGCCCCAGTTTCCTGCTGGAATTGCATTGTGGGTAGTGGCAAGGCTTAACAATATCCTGGAGTGACTACCTGAGTTTTTCGGAGCTAGTTGTGGCGCTGGGTGTGGCATTGGTGGTGGTTGCATTTGAAATGGTTGCTGCACTCTAGGTTGATTGAAACTTTGTTGCCGATTTGGTATCACATTTGGAGTGATTGGTTGATGATTCCAGTAACTGAAATTATGTTGATCTTCCCATCCAGCCTTGTAAGTGCTAGAGAAAGGATCATACCATTGCCTCGTTTGTCCTGGAAATCCACCCATGGCATTGGCTTGTTCCATATATTCTTCTTGTAAAGTGGATACATGTCGATTGGATGCTCCATCGTAGAATATATCCCACATTCATAAGATTTTTGCATATCTCCTACAGCCATGTTTTCCACAAGAGAGGTTAGCTCAGAAAGTTGTTGTTCAATGTTCGGAGTGCTTACTTCATTTACTCTCCATGGTACTTGTGGCTCAAATCCGCTACTGAATTGATAGAAGTTTACTGCCATGTTGTCTAAACAAAAACAATCAGAAAAGAAAAACAAAGAAAATATGAATCAACAATGAAAACAAAATAACAAATCGATTAGAAAATCAATCCCCGGCAACGGCGCCAAAAACTTGATGCGTCGAAACTAGCAAGTATACTAGTCGCACAAGTAATAAAGTGATAAGTACGATATCGTTCCCACAAGGATTGATTCTAATTGAATTTGTTGTTTCCAGCAACAATAAACTAAACAGGGGGGATTTTTGTTGAATGATTTACTAAATGAAATAAGAATGCAAGTAAAGAATAACAAAACAGAAAGTAAATTTGAATGAAAAATCAATGGGAGAAAGCTGGTTAAGGGATCCGTCTCTACCACAAGATATGGATTTGCGAATTAATCGTAGAATTGTCATCCAATTACAGCATTGAAGTTATCAACCGTAGATAATAACAAGCTCTATTACCCCAATCTTTCCTTACTTTGTTGTTAAATAAAACAAGCTCTTTATTAATCTCTATCCATTAAACAACCTAGAACAAGCTCTCTGAGTTTAATTCAATGGATGCATTATGATAAGAAAGATAGGTTGATCTAAGCAATAAACACACAAGCTCGGATTATTTAACTTAGGTTATATTCTCCAATTGTAATCTATGATCACAATTTTGCTACTAATGATTAGAAATTCAAGACAATTACGGATCAAGATTTCTAGTCTAGCAATAAATCACAACCAGATTATATTCAGTTGGCCACTCAAATACAATCAGCAATCAATCATAAGCATTAAATATGGGAGAATACAAGCAACTTCAATTAGAGAATTGGATAACAATTCCTTACACAATCAACTTACAAAAAACCATATCAGGGGCTTTGAAATCACCCTCAACCAATTCAGATTCAGTTACACATGTTTAAGAACGTGGTAAATACACTACAACATGGAGACATTCCAGAAAATGAAAGGGAAGGGAAAAACTTAGCAAATTTGATGTAATTCTCTTTGGATTGTAGTTCTTCCTCTTTCCAAGCTTCCTTTCTCCTTCAAGAACTCCAAGAGATGAAAGAATTGCAGAGCTGCAGCCTTCACCACGTTCTCCCCTCTTCAAGTTATGAAAATAAAACCCTAAAATGTGTTTAAATACTCTGCTACAGTGACTTGCTACAGTGCCACGTATTATACATGCTACAGTGGCTTGTGGAATTATATTTCTATACATCTCACACTGTTTTGATTACAACTTTTGGTACACTCAATGGATTTATAAACCGTAAATTTCTCCAGAAAATAGACTTCGAGATCTTTCCAACGGTATATAACATGTCATCGGATTCATTGTATATCAATACAATTAAATCCGAGAAGATCACTGACTAGCAGAGGTGAAAATGAAGGGTTTTACTCCATTTTTGTGCAAGTTGCTCCAAAACTCCTACAAACATCAAAACCACACAAAAACATAAAAATACCAAGGAATATAGCAAAGAAACATGGACGAATTGATATAAAAGTAATACATAAATAGACACCTATCACACAAGGACTCCTGCTTTCCCTCACTAACTCTTTAGTGATAAGCTCGTTAACCTGTCGTTGTAATTCTTCATGTTCTGTAGGACTTATTTGATAGCCTGATTTAATTGGCAACACAGCACCTAGAACAAGATCAATACAATGCTGTATGTCTCTCATTGGAGGAAGACCTGGTGGTATCCCATTTGGTATAACATCACGGTATTCTTTAAGAAGATATTTCATCTCCGAAGGTGGTTCATTACTAACTTCATTTTCTTCTAACAACAAGAACACATAAATTGCACTTCCCCCCTCCAACTCTCTTCTATATTTTGTTTGGGTAAGCAAAGCATTTCCCTCCCCTTTAGTAGGTTTAGGAACACCTTCTAACTTTGAAGGACCCAAAATAACTTTGACCCCATCTTTAAAGAATGTATAAGTATTCCCATAGCTATCATGCATTACTTTCCTATCATACTGCCATGTTCTACCAAGAAGTAAGTGACAAGCATCCATAGGAACAACATCACACCATATTTCATCTTTATACTTTTTCCCAATAGAAAATGAAACAAGGCAGTGTTTGTTTACCTTGATCTCGTTATCTTTCCGAAGCCATGAAATCTTGTAAGGTTGATGATGCTTCTCTGTCTGAAGGCCAAGTTTATCAATCATCTCCGTAGAAAGCACATTTTCAAAGCTGCAACCATCAATAATAAAGTTGCACACCTTGCCATGAGAAGAACATCTGCTATAGAAGATATTTCTGCGAAGCCAATCATCTTCTCGTTCTTGGGCAATACTCAAACTCCTTTGAATAATAAAGAGAGAATCACCTCGATTTGCATAAGTGACTTCCTCTTCATCATCAAATTCTGGATTATCGAAATTGATCAGTGCATCTGACTCGATCTCTTCATTAATTTCATAAAAGTCATCAAATATTGGTGGTTTTCCATGATCCTCAAAGAAGTCATGGTCTACTTCATCATTCTCCACCGATTCATCTTTATTAGCATAATTGTCCAAAGGACTTTGATCTTCTACTTCTCCATGCATTCCACCTACGAATTCTTTATTTTCCAGAATTATTAAATGCTGCTGGAGTTGTTGGAGCTGCCGCATAAGATCTTCAATGATCAAACGTTGCTGGACTTACTGGAGTTGCCGCTTGAGATCTTCAATGATCAAATCACGTTCATCTCTTTGAGAAGGAGGCAATTGGGTAGTAGAAGCAGCCTTGTGAGTACGACCAGCCATTGAACCAAAAGCTCTGATACCAATCTGATACCGGATCTTTGAGATATGGCTCTGATACCAAATCTGATACCGGGCTGCTGGATTGCAACAAATCAAGAGAGGATCTTCAAGTTGATAAACAACTCAGCCAATGACTGGAACAAGGATTATGAAACCCAATAAACACTCAAACTAGGGTAACAAGCTCACCACTAAAGTAAACACCAATGGGATACAGATAATTCACCACCCAAGGATGTAAACCAAGGATATAGGGCTTAAACTAACTCACCACTCTATGGAATCCACGAAGAGATACAGAGTTAAGAAGAAATCAGTATAAACACTGAAATTTCACTCAAATTCGAATTCAAAACTTTACCGCCTTGAACACACAACTTTGGGACTTTAAATAACTTGGAACAACCCTCCAAGCATAGGTAAAAGACAATAATTAAATAATTTCAACAATTACAGCTCAGCTACTACATTGACAACTCAATTATTAACTAAGACTCATAAGTAAACACATTAGGTAATAAAAGCACAACCAACTATGCTATAAATTCAAATTCCAACCAACTAAGCAATAAAATTCAAATTCTAATGTGGACTTTAATGCACCATTAATTATGAACCAGCTGTGAAGATATAGACATAAATTCCTGCAGACAACTCCAAATGAAACATTGACAAATGTGTTAGAAAACTGACTTCAGGATCTCTTATAGCCACAAATCTTGACATTTAATTCTCTGCACAGCAATACCAGTTCTTTTACAAAATTATCCCTCATTCTGGTTCATGTGCACTCCTGACCATTGTAACAATTTGCACCCCTTGATGATCTATCATGAATCCCATGGATTGCAACACTCCTATGTCAATCAGGGTATAGTTTTGGGACATGTTATTTCTGCTAAGGGTATAGAAGTTGATAAATCTAAGATAGATCTTATATGTTCCTTACCACCTCCCACAAGTGTGCGGGATATTCGTTCGTTTCTTGGTCATGCAGGTTTTTATCGTAGATTCATCAAAGATTTCTCGAAGATAGCATTGTGATAGGTGTCTATTTATGTATTACTTTTATATCAATTCGTCCATGTTTCTTTGCTATATTCCGTGGTATTTTTATGTTTTTGTGTGTTTTGATGTTTGTAGGAGTTTTGGAGCAACTTGCACAAAAATGGAGTAAAACCCTTCATTTTCACCTCTGCTAGTCAGTGATGTTCTCGGATTTAATTGTATTGATATACAATGAAACCGACGACATATTATATACCGTTGGAAAGCTCTCGAAGTCTATTTTCTGGAGAAATTACGGTTTATAAATCCATTCAGTGTACCAAAAGTTGTAATCAAAACAGTGTGACAAGTATAGAAATGTAATTCCACAAATCACTGTAGCATGTATAATACGGGACACTGTAGCAGGTTACTATAGCAGAGTATTTAAACACATTTTAGGGTTTTATTTTCATAACTTGAAGAGGGGAGAACGTGTGGGAGGCTTCAGCTCTAGAATTCTTTCATCTCCTGGAGTTCTTGAAGGAGAAAGGAAGCTTGGAAAGAGGAAGAACTACAATCCAAAAAGAATTACATCAACTTTGCTAAGTTTTTCCCTTCCCTTTCATTTTCTGGAATGTCTCCATGTTGTATTGTATTTACCACGTTCTTAAACATGGGTAACTGAATCTGAATTGGTTGAGGGTGATTTCAAAGCCCCTGATATGGTTTTTGTAAGTTGATTGTGTAAGGAATTGTTATCCAATTCTCTAATTGAAGTTGCTGATGCGTTCGAAACTAGCAAGTATACTAGTCGCACAAGTAATAAAGTGATGAGTAAGATATCGTTCCCACGAGGATTAATTCTAATTGAATTTGTTATTTCCAGCAACAATAAACTAAACAGGGGGATTTTTGTTGAATGCTTTACTAAATGAAATAAGAAAGCAAATGAAGAATAACACAAAGCAAAGTTAAATGGAGTGAAAAATCAATGAGAGACACTTGGTTAAGAGTTCATTCTCTGCCACAAGATATGAATTTGTGAATTAACATAGAATTGTAATCCAATTACAGCATTGAAGTTATCAACCGTAGATAACAACAATCTCTGTTATCCCAATCTTTCCTTACTTTGTTGTTAAATAAAAGAGGCTCTTTATTTAATCTCTATCCATTAAACAACCTAGAACAAGCTCTCTAAATTGAATTCAATGGATGCATTACGATAAGAAAGATAGGTTGATCTAAGCAATAAACACACAAGCTCGAATTATTAAACTTAGGTTGTATTCTCCAATTGCAATCTCTGATCACAATTTTGCTACTAAGGATTAGAAATTCAAGACAAATACGGATCAAGATTTCTAGTCTAGCAATAGACAATATCCAGATTATATTCAGTTGGCCACCCAAATACAATCCAGCAAGCAATCATAATCATTAAACATGGGAAAATACAAGCAACTTCAATTAGAGAATTGGATAACAATTCCTTGCACAATCAATTCACAAAAACCATATCAAGGGCTTTGAAATCACCCTCAACCAATTCAGATTCAATTACACATGTTTAAGAACGTGGTAAATACAATACAACATGAGACATTCCAGAAAATGAAAGGAAGGGAAAAACTTAGCAAATTTGATGTAATTCTCTTTGGATTGTAGTTCTTCCTCTTTCCAAGCTTCCTTTCTCCTTCAAGAACTCCAAGAGATGAAAGAATTCCAGAGCAGTAGCCTCTACCACGTTCTCCCCTCCTCAAGTTATGAAATAAAACCTAAAATGTGTTTAAATACTCTGCTACAGTAACGTGCTACAGTGTCCCGTATTATACATGCTACAGTGATGTGTGGAATTACATTTCTACACTTCTCACACTGTTTTGATTACAACTTTCGGTACACTGAATGGATTCATAAACCGTAAAATTCTCCAAAAAGTAGACTTCGAGAGCTTTTCAACGGTATATGATATGTCATCGGGTTCATTATATATCAATACAATTAAATCTGAGAAGATGGTTGACTAGCAGAGGTGAAAATGAAGGGTTTTACTCCATTTTTTGTGCAAGTTGCTCCAAAACTCCTACAAACATCAAAACCACACAAAACATAAAAATACCAAGGAATATAGCAAAGAAACATGGACGAATTGATATGAAAATGATATATAAATAGACACTTATCAAATTCCCCCACACTTAGACTTTGCTAGTCCTCGAGCAACTACGACATTATGAAATAAAACTAAACCGAAACAGAATCAACAAAAAATTAAAACACACAAATGCTTCATCTTGCAAATAGGTCTCAAAGATTGTACTTAATTATAACCCAAGGAAAACTTCAAAATAATGCACTTGATCAAGAATTTCATCTCAAAGATTAGTTTCGCTTCACTTCAATTCCTCAAGTGTGTGTGTTAGAGCCATTCTCACCTAATCACTTGTAACCCAGATGAGTTTATGCATAAAAATGAATCATATTTAATATTGAAGATGTGTGTATAAACGAACTCCATAGGCTTGCTTTTCAAGTCACTCTCCACTAATGTAGACATGCACAACACCAAGGATCAAGTAGGACTTATTAAGCTTGTAACGTTTGGCTTGGGTGAAGGTATGATAAAGGATAATAATTTGGCTCAAATCACCCACAAACACATAAATCATTCAAGACTATGTAGAGCTCAACCCTATAACACAACTTCATTTCAATTCACCAGGTTACACCCCCAAACTTATTTAGAACACTCAATTTTTCTTTTTTTTTCTTTTTTTTCTTTTTTTTTCTTTTTTTTTTCTTTTTTTTTATTACACTTCCCCTCCCCCACACTTAAACAACACATTGTCTTCAATGTGTAAGTACGTGGATGATAGGTACAGATTGGTTTTTTTTTCTGTTTTTCTTTTTTTTTCCAAACACAATGGAACTCACTTGTATTGCTCATGATACATCCCAACCTCCTCTAACTTCCCAAAACCAGAACATAGCTCAGAATTTAATTGTGAATGATATACATGCTCATAGGTAAGGGATTAACTGTTTGGAACAAAATCATTTTAGGTTAGGAAATCTTTTAGTGAGTTAACAAAGAAAAAGGATTACAGAGGCTCAAAGGGGTAACTAGGGATCAATTTCTGTCAAGGTTGGCGATTAAGGCTCAAACGGTCCAAAGATGGCCTAAATCATTTCCCCAATGTTGCACAGCCTAGGATTTCGCCTTGAGTGACCATCAAACAAGTTCTAGAATTCATTGAAATCTGAAGAAACATTTAAGTTACATAAACTTTCTCTAAGTGAACAAATAACTCAGTGATAATAGCTCAGTGCTCAATGTTGTGCAAGGAATCAAAGGCAAAGTGAAAACCAATAAACATTTCAAGCACACAAATCCATGCATTATTTATCATTTTCCAAGAGTTAAGCTCAATTCAATCATTATCTTATCATCGACCACAAAATGCAAGAAAAGAGGTACGTGGCGTTGTTACACCTGAGTCAAGATTGTATATTTCAACAATCCTTGGACCAGTAGCCCGCAGACTTAAGGTTTCCAGCCTATATACCTTTATTATGAAAGAACAAAACAAGAAACAAGACACTTCAAATAACATGAAATAAACAAACTACAGATTTATTTAGAGAGAATGCGTTTCAAGGGTTAAAAAAAACCCCA
Organism: Boswellia sacra; assembly: GCA_013180625.2. NCBI lineage: Eukaryota > Viridiplantae > Streptophyta > Magnoliopsida > Sapindales > Burseraceae > Boswellia > Boswellia sacra. The sequence continues at coordinate 6,091 of SNVD02006790.1, read as the reverse complement.
TATTCTGCCATTCTCAGGTTTTTCCACAATTGTTTTTTTTTTAAATCAAAACTGATAAAGATAAAAAACACATAACAACTCCAAATTACACAAAACTAAACTCACTCATAAAATAACAAAGTTCAACAAGTCAGCAAACAAAAACAAGTTAGTTAGAATGGGTATAAAAAGTTTAGAAGTTAGCCTCCTTATTCAGCCATTATGGATTGAAGAGATCCAGAATGCGTTTCAAGAGAACTTGAACCTTTTAAGCCACCACTCTAAAAACCGAGATTAGAAAATATTATCTGGGACGAAAGAAATAACCTGAAAAATCTCAAAATAAATAACATGAAAAACTTCAAATAAACACAATAAAAAGAAAGCCAACAAAAACGAAGCAAACCAGCAAATAGAGATTACAGATGGAGTGTTAAATCCAGTTTACGCCTCTTATTGCCTTCTCCACACCAATCAATCCGAGCTGTTGTTGGATCAGGCGAATAGACGAATTCTTGTAGTTTGTCAATTAACTCCCCTGCCGTTGAAGCTGTAACAAGGATTTGCCTCGCTGATGGTGAGATAAAATTTTTTCTACAGCTTGATCAAGAAAAGACAACAAACCATCAAAAAAGTTATTGACATTTAACAAACCAATGGTTTTTTTATGGATGTTTAGTTGTGCCCAAGAGGTGATTTGAAATATCTCCTCTAATGTGCCATAACCACCGGGTAAAGCTATAAATGCATCGGACTTAACAACCATATGTGCAATACGCTCATGCCTGCTAGAGACTTGTAACTCTTCCCCGATTGTGTTGCCTACGATATCTCGTACAGCTAATGGTTTAGGGATAATGCCGAGAACTTTGCTCCCTCCTAGGGATGCAGCTGTTGACACACACCCATTAACCCAAGACTACCCCCTCCATAAATCAAATTAATACCCCTCGCAGCTAGTGTCCTACCAAGATCAAGAGCTGTTGTGGTAAACTCTCCATCTTTACCAAATTGCGATCCGCAAAATACGCATATATTGCGAAATCGCCGAATTGGTGTTTTCTCCATTTCTACAAGTGCTCTAATCTTGTGTAAGACAGTTAGATATTATGCTTTTCAATTGCAAGACAGGTTATGGAATGACATATGAAAATATGCAGAATGTATATATACACCCATAAAACTCTCAAATTTTGACACATGGGGACATACTTTCGGTGGGGGTTGCTCGATGCAGATTATCGCCCTAAGATTTGAAAAAATGAGATATGCTTTCGGCGAGGTTTGACAAAACCTACACACTTGTCTCCCACTTGAAGCATGGAAAAGGAGATACACTTTCGGCGGGGGTTGACAAAACCCCCACACTTGTCTCCCACGTGAAGCATAAAAAATAGAGATACACTTTCGGTGGAGGTTGACAAAACCTCCACACTCGTCTCCACGTGTGCGTATGACATGGGGTAGTCATATGGTTTGTTAAAAAGAAAACTTAAAATTAAACAAACAAAATCAACAAACAACAACAACACAAAAACAACATTGATAATCAGATCAAACGAAACAAGAAAAGAAATTCTACAACAACAACACACATTCAAATATACAAGTAGTTGTGATTGTGGCTCACATCTTCCTCTGGTTTTACGTCCAGTAACGGCTGAAACGCCTTCTATGAGTCGGGGATTTGCTTCCCATCCAGTTTTCTTATAAACTGGCAAACAGGGTCATTTTTAGTCAGATTCCCTAGACTATAACACTGCAATTCATCACGAAATTGTGTCCATAGATTAAGCAATTCACGCTGAACAAGTCCACAAGAATGTGACTCGAGAGTTAACAAAACATTATCCAGCGACTCATTACTCAAACCATTCTTAATAAATGAAAGTTTATCTTCTCTATTCCTGGACGCAAAACCTAATGAACGACAAGTCTGGTTACAATTCCATCTAGCACATTTATAACATACTTGTAACCTTTTCGCTCTTCGCCTCTTGGCGTAGTAGCTCTTTCCTAGACCAGGCCTGTATTTTGCGAGATTAATGTCCGGCTCACCGGACAATCTCACCTTGGCTTCGATAAGCCATCGGATATCCGCAGGCAGATTTAAGAGCATCAATACCCAAAGTCTAGTCATCCGTACTTATAAATTTTAAACACAACATTTTGAGGAAGTGAAGGAAAATATTTACGAAGGTTCGACAGAAAGATATCAGCATCCATTGAAGAGGAGAAAAAAAGAGATATTACCGATAATGCGATCGGGTTTGTTTTTCTCCAAGATATGCACGTTTCAAAACTTTGGCGAATGACTTCAACTTCCGTTTGGATGTTTCCACAAGCTGCTGCACAAATGAGCTCAAAGCACAGAGTAATCAAATTAAATAAAAGAAAGGAAAAGAAAAGAGCAAAAACGAAACTAAAGACACATAAAAGAGATAACAACACAATAGCAAACAAAAGTCAAAAACAAGTAAAACATATAAAAACAAATGAGACAGATGGCAAAGAGAGATAAAACCTGATCAATTTGATGGCCTACGAAAGAAATCTCCTTGAGACACAAAAATCGATCATTATTACTTCATTTTATTTTTCTTTTCTTCTTTTTTTTATTTTTCAAAAACATTGGGTTGCCTCCCAATAAGCGCTTGGTTTTACGTCCTCAGCCCGACGTTGTTCCATCATGGGAGGATCCAATTTCCGTTGTGCTTCTCTAATGGGCTTGGATCCCTCTTCTAACAAGATACGGTCAATGCATATGGATGGGCCTTGGATGTCAACAATTGTCCACTCAATAGCTATTTTGTGATCTGTAAGTATTCGGACGAGTTTATCTTCCTGTATCGTGCAAGGGCCCATTCCATTGTAAACTCGCCAAAAGTATAACTTTCCACCAAGAATCCATGATTAAATGATCTGAAGTGAACTTTAAGCTACTAGGCGGGGCTCTGTCATCACAGAAGGAGAATTTTTCTCATTAGATAAAGGAAATGAATGCACGAAAACAGCATACCTATTTAGGTTATAGCTATGGTCTCATCTAAGCTTGCCACAACTTTCTCCATTTTTTTGGACACTTGTATCAAAATTTCTGACTCCTTAGAATTTTCTGTCCCTATGTGCTCATTAATAGCTATATCCAATCCATTCTTGCGAGTTAACTCAAAACATTGTTGTGACAGAGAATCAACAACGTCAACTGCAAGAACAGAATATAAGTCACTAGAGTACCTCATTGCCTCAAAAATATTGAAACATATCACCTTGCCATCAAACTCTATGATGAGAGTGTCATCACGAACATCAATCTTGGTTCTTACAGTTTTCGAGAATGGTCTCCCCATAAGAATCGGTGTTGGATTAGGAGATGTCTCATCCTCTATTTCAAGAACATAAAGTCTACTGGGAAAAGCAATTGATTCATCTGCACAAGCACATCTTCCACAACTCTTTTGGTATATGCATTAAAACGATCAGCAATTTGAATGGTAATACTAATTTTTACAAAAGGTCTAAGATTTAAAGAAGCATAAATAGAATATGGCATGATGTTAATAGATGCTTCTAAATCTAACATAACTCTTTCAAACATGGTTTTAGCAATGGTGCATGGCATAGTGAACGTACCTGGATCTTTGCACTTTGGAGGAATTTTCCTTTGCAATACAGCTGAAACATCTTCCCCCACACTTACTTTCTCATTTCTTTTTAACTTTCTTTTGCTGTGCATAACTCCTTGAGACATTTTGTATAATGAGGTACTTGCTCGATAGCATCCAGAAGTGGTATATTTACCTCGATTTTGTGAGAAGTTTCCAGGATTTCTTGTTCTTGTTCCTCCTTCGATTTTGCAAATCTACTAGGAAAAAGTGGAGGAGAAACATATGAAGGAATGGGAGTTATAGGATTTACTGAGAAGTCAGTGTTTTGTTCATGGTGGAAGTGGTGTCATCTTCTTCATCAGTTTGTGATTTCTTTGGCAGGACATCTAATTGCTCTCCATTTTGCAAAGTTATCACACAAGCATTCTCTCTTGGATTGATCACCATTTGAGAAGATAATTTTCTGAGTCTTGGCCCTCGAATTTGCTCATGCTAGTAGCCAATTGTCCCATTTGATTTGCCAGGTTTTGGATACTTGCCCCAGTTTCCTGCTGGAATTGCATTGTGTTAGTAGCAAGTGCATTAACAATATCTTCAAGAGACATACCTGAGTTTTGCGAAGCTGGTTGCGGTGCTGGATGTGGCATTGGTGGTGGTTGCATTTGAAATGGGTGCTGCACTATAGGTTGACTGAAACTTTGTGGCCGATTTGGTATCACATTTGGAGTGATTGGTTGATGATTCCAGTAACTGAAATTATGTTGATCTTCCCATCCAGCAATGTAAGTGCTAGAGAAAGGATCATACCATTGCCTCGTTTGTCCTGGAAATCCACCCATGGCATTGGCTTGTTCCATATATTCTTCTTGTAAAGTTGGATACATGTCGATTGGACGCTCCATCGTAGAATATATCCCACATTCATAAGATTTTTGCATATTTCCTACAACCATGTTTTCCACAAGAGAGGTTAGCTCAGAAAATTGTTGTTCAATGTTCGGAGTGCTTACCTCATTTACTTTCCATGGTACTTGTGGCTCAAATCCGCTACTGAATTGATAGAAGTTTACTGCCATGTTGTCTAAACACAAACAATCAGAAAAGAAAAACAAAGAAAATATGAATCAACAATGAAAACAAAATAACAAATCGATTAGAAAATCAATCCCCGGCAACGGCGCCAAAAAATTGATGCGTTCGAAACTAGCAAGTATACTAGTCGCAAAAGTAATAAAGTGATGAGTCAGATATCGTTCCCACGAGGATTGATTCTAATTGAATTTGTTATTCGAAAGCAACAATAAACTAAATAAGGGGGGTTTTGTTGAATGATTAACTAAATGAAATAAGAATGCAAATTAAGAATAACAAAACAGAAGTTAATTTGAATAAAAGATCAATGAGAGAAAACTGGTTAAGGGATCCTTCTCTACCACAAGATATGGATTTGCGAATTAATCGTAGAATTGTCATCCAATTACAGCATTGAAGTTATCAACCGTAGATAACAAAAAGCTCTGTTATCCCAATCTTTCCTTACTTTGTTGTTAAATAAAACAAGCTCTTTATTTAATCTCTATCCATTAAACAACCTAGAACAAGCTCTCTAAGTTTAATTCAATAGAAGCATTACGATGAGAAAGATAGGTTGATCTAAGCAATAATCACACAAGTTAGGATTATTTAACCTAGGTTGTATTTTCCAATTGCAATCTCTGATCACAATTTTGCTACTAATGATTGGAAATTCATGACAATTAAGGATCAAGATTTCTAATCTAGCAATAGACAACAACAGATTATATTCAGTTGGCCATTCCAAATACAATCAGTAAGCAATTATAAGCATTAGATATGGGAAAATACAAGCAACTTCAATTAGAGAATTGGATAACAATTTCTTACACAATCAACTCACCAAATCCATATCAAGGGCTTTGAAATCACCCTCAACCCATTCAGATTTAGTTACACATATTCAATCAGAATAACAAATACAATACAGAGAAATTCCAGAATTGAAAAGGAAAGAAAGAACTTAGCAAATTCTTTGAAAATCTTATTTGTAGATGAATTTCTTGGAATTGTAGTTCCTCCTCTTTCAAAATCTTCTTTCTCCTTCAAGAACTCCAAGGGATGAGAGAAATCCAGAAAGCAGCCTCCTCCCACGTTTTCCCCCCTTCAAGTTATCAAAATAAAACCCTAAAATGTGTTTAAATACTCTGCTACAGTAACGTGCTACAGTGTCCCGTATCATACATGCTACAGTGATGTGTGGAATTACATTTCTACACTTGTCACACTGTTTTGATTACAACTTTCGGTACACTGAATGGATTCATAAACCGTAAATTTCTCCAAAAAGTAGACTTTGAGAGCTTTTCAACGGTATATGATATGTCATCGGGTTCATTGTATATCAATACAATTAAATCCGAGAAGATGGTTGACTAGCAGAGTGAAAATGAAGGGTTTTACTCCATTTTTGTGCAAGTTGCTCCAAA
>SNVD02006789.1:0-26052 GCA_013180625.2 Boswellia sacra | reverse complement strand
CGAAACACAAAAATTGATCATTACTACCTTCTTTTCTTTGTCTCTTTTTATTTATGTTTCAAACACATTGGGTTGCCTCCCAATAAGCGCTTGGTTTAACGTCCTCAGCCTGACGTTATCTATCCTCACCCATCACGATAAGTTGGCTCGTAGAGAGGTACCTCATCGATGTCCTGCATCACTGAATTCTCATAGTAAGGCTTCAACATGTGCCCATTCACCTTGAATACTTTATCCGTTTTTAAGCTCTTGATTTTCACTGCACCATGGGGAAAAACATTAGTAATAACAAAAGGTCCAACCCATCGAGATCGTAATTTACCTGGAAATAACTTGAGGCGAGAATGAAATAAAAGTACTTTCTGTCCCACTTCAAAATTCTTCCTGGAGATCATTTTATCATGAAATGCCTTAGTTTTCTCCTTGTAAATGCTGGAATTCTCATAGGCATCATTTCTAAGTTCTTCCAATTCTTGCAGTTGAAGCTTCCTTTGTTCTCCAGCAGCATCCAGCTCCATGTTACAAAGCTTTACTGCCCACCATGCTTTATGTTCGAGCTCTACTGGAAGGTGGCATGGCTTACCGTAGACTAACCTATACGGAGACATACCAATAGGTGTCTTGTAAGCAGTCCGGTATGCCCAAAGTGCATCATTCAATCGTAGGCTCCAATCTTTTCGGTTCGGATTCACTGTTTTCTCGAGAATGGACTTGGACCCTTCTCGATATTTGAAACTTAATTGACCACTGTTTGTGGAGATAGGCAGTAGACACCTTGTGAGGATGTTGTATTCTGAGCAAGGCTTCAAATGATCTGTTGCAGAAGTGTGTCCCTCTAGCGCTTATCATGGCTGACGTGGGTCCTTATTTTTACGCCACGTTCTTCAATTTATTTACTCTAGTTCCAAATCTCGCAAAAATGTTAGAATTCACAAAATCTACAACAACTTTAGAATCATTAGTTCTCGTAGCTTTTGCTTCCACCCATTTAGAAACATAATCCAAAGCAAGTATAATGTAAACATTACAAAAAGATGAAGGAAAAAGACCCATGAAATCAATACCCCACACATCAAAAATCTCAACAACAAGTATAGGGGTTTGTGGCATTTGATTTTTCGCACTTAAATAACCTGTCCTTTGACAACGGTCACAAGCTTTGCAAAATAGATATGCATCTTTGAACAATGATGGCAAGTAGAATCCACAATCAAGAACTTTCAGGGCTGTTCTTTTTGGTCCGAAGTGACCGCCACATGCATAAGAATGACAGAAGGTCAAAATTGAATTAAATTCGGATTCAGAAACACACCTTCTTATCACTTGATCAGAACAATGCTTCCATAAGTATGGATCATCCCATATGTAATATTTGGCAATGTTTTTTGATATTGTCTCTTTGAGCTCGAGTCAAGTCATGTGGTAGCTTCTTGGTAACTAAGTAATTAACAATATCTACATACCAAGGGGCTGCTACATGTAGAGACAGCAATTGTTCATCCGGAAAACTTTCTTGTAATGGCAGTACATCCTCGTCATGGACAATGCGACTGAGATGGTCTGCAACTAAGTTTTCACTTCTCTTCTTATCTTTGATCTCCAAGTCAAATTCCTGTAAAAGGAGTATCCACCTGATAAGCCTTGGTTTTGCATCTTTGTTTGTGAGCAAGTACCTCAAAGCTGCATGATCAGAATAAACGGTTACTTTAGTACCAATCAAATAAGATCGAAACTTTTATAAAGCAAAAATAACCGCTAGCAGCTCTTTCTCAGTGGTAGAATAATTAAGTTGAGCATCATTTAAAGTCCGAGATGCATAGTAAATGGCATGTGGAATTTTGCCAATTCGTTGACCTAAAACGGCACCCACAGCGTAGTCACTTGCATCGCACATGATCTCGAATGGATGATTCCAATTCGGAGATTGGATTACTGGAGCCGAAGTCAAGAGTTCCTTCAGTTTCTCAAATGCCTCTTTGCATTTCTCATCAAATTCAAAAGGCCACATCATTCTGTAATAATCTGCATAGGGGCAAATGCTATCTTCGAGAAATGTCTTTGATGAATCTACGATAGAAAAACTGCATGGACCAAGAAACGAACGAAATATCCCGCACAAGTGTGGGAAGGGGTAAGGAAATATAAGATCTATCTAGGATTTATCAACTTCTGTACCTTAGTTAAACAGAAATAACATGTCCCGAAACTATACCCTGATCTACCATAAAATGACATTTCTCCCAATTCAGAACAAGGTTAGTTTCTATACATCTTTGAAGTATAAGGGTAAGGTTGTCAAGGCAATTATCAAAAGAATCACCAAAAACACTAAAATCATCCATAAATACCCTCAAATGATGTCTCAAACATAATCAGAGAAGAGGGAAAATACACTTACCCTTACACTTTGGAAAGTGGCGGGGCATTGCAAAGAGCCGAACGGCATGCCGCGATACGCAAATGTACCAAAATGGGCAGGTAAATGTAGTTTTCTCTTGATCTTCAGGGGCAATGACAATCTGATTAGACCCCCTATCCTGACATAGCCATCAAGAAAAACAATAATGAGAATGACTCTTAAACTGAATCCAGCATCTTGGATTAATGAATGCAAGGAAAGTGATCCTTGGAAGTGATGCAGAATTGAGCTTTCGATAATCAATACAAACTCGCCACCCGGTTTGGATACGAGTGGGAACTAGCTCATTATTGTCATTTTTAACCACCGTAACACCAGATTTCTTTGGAACTACTTGGACTGGACTCACCCACTTGCTATCCGAAATTGGATAAATTACACCCACATCTAACAATTTCAGGATTTCTTTCTTGACAACTTCCATCATTGGAGGATTCAACCTCCCCTGTGCTTCTCGAGTGGGCTTGGATCCTTCTTCTAATAAGATACGGTGCATGCATATGGCTGGGCTAAGACCTTTGATGTCAGCAATTGTCCACCCAATGGCTGTTTTGTGATCTCGAAGCACTCGAATGAGTTTCTCTTCTTGTAATGGTGTAAGGCCCTTGGCTATTATGACTGGCCAAGTATCCTTCTCACCCAAGAATACATACTTCAAATGTTCTGGAAGAGGCTTAAGCTCCAAGGTAGGGGCTTTCATCACAGAAGGAAGAATTTTCTCATTAGATAAAGGCAATTCAATGTACGAAACATCATCCCTGTTTGTGGTGATAGTTATAGTCTCGTCCAAGCTTGCCACAGCTTCCTCCACTTTTTTAGACACATGTATCAACTTTCCTGGTTCTTTGAAACTTTCTGTCCTTATGTGTTCACTAATGGCTACTTCCAATTCATCTTTGCGAGTTAATTCAAGAAATTGTTGTGCTAAAGAATCAATGACACCAACTGCAAAAACAGAATGCAAGTCAGTAGGGTATCTCATTGCCTCAAAAATATTGAAGCGAATCACCTCGCCATCAAATTCAATGGTGAGAGTGCCATCATGAACATGAATCTTAATTCGAGCAGTTTTCGAGAATGGCCTCCCTAAAAGAATCGGTGTTGGATTAGGAGATGTCTCATCCTCTATTTTAAGGACATAGAAGTCTGCTGGAAAAACCAATTGATTCACCTGCACAAGCACATCTTCCACAACTCCCTTGGGATATGCATTAGAACGATCGGCAAGTTGAATTACAATACCAGTTTCCACAAGGGGTCCAAGATTCAAGGAAGCATAAATAGAATATGGCATGACATTAATAGATGCTCCTAAATCTAACATAGCTCTTTCAAACTTGGTATTACCAATTGTGCATGGAATGGTGAACGTACCTGGATCTTTGCATTTCGGAGGAATTTTTCTTTGCAATACAGCTGAAACATTTCCCCCACACTTACCTTCTCATTTCCTTTCAACTTCCTCTTGTTGGTGCATAACTCTTTGAGAAATTTTGCATAACGAGGCGCTTGCTTGATAGCATCCAGAAGTGGTATGTTTACCTCGATCTTGCGAAAAGTTTCCAGGATTTCTTGTTCTTGTTCCTCCTTCTTTGATTTTGCAAATCTGCTGGGAAACGGTGGAGGGGTAAATATGAATGAATGGAGTTTTAGGACTTTACCTTAGAAGTCGGAGTTTTGTTCCATGGTGGAAGTGGTGTCACCCCTTCATCAGTTGTGATTTCTTGGTGGAATCTCCGAATTGCTTTCCACTTCTCAAAGTTACAGCACTAGCATTTTCTCTTTGGTTGATCACATGGCTGAGATGGCAATTTTCGCTGAGCTTTGACCTCTCAAATTTGCTCATGTTAGTAGCCAATGTCCTATTGGCCTTTCCAGGTTGTGGATACTTGACCTAGTTCCTGCTGAATCTGCATTGGTTAGATGGCAAGTGCTTTAACAAGATCCCGAGAGATCGTATACATGAATTTTTGTGGAGTGGTTTGAAATGTTGGAATGTGTTAACTCTGGTGCGTGTTTGTGCTTGACAAGTTGTTGCACCCTTGGTTGATTGAAACCTGGTGGTCGATGTGGTATGGCATTTGGGGCAATTGGTTGATGATTCCCATATCTTAAATTAGGTGATCTCTCCATCCAGCATTGTAAGTATTGGAGAAAGGGTCATACCTTTGCCTTGGTTGTCCTGGAAATCCACCCATGGCATGGCTTTTTCTGTATCTCCTTCTTTGCAAGTTGGAACACATGTTCATGGTTGATGGTCCATGGCAGAACATATCCACAGGCATAATATTGTTGGCATATGTCCTACAGCCATTTTTTTTACAGAGAGGTAAGTCAAAAAGTTGTGTTCAATGTTGAATACTTACATCATTTATCTTTTTGGTAGTTGTGGCTCAAATGATGCGCATTGTTGGAGTTCGCTTGCCATGTCCCACTAATCAAACGGTCTTGCCACTTTCAGGTGTTTTATATAAACTAGAATGATGCACACAAGTCACCTACAGTAACGGCAAAGTAATAGACAACATCAAAGATACTCCTTTCCATGGGTAGGAGACCCTCATAGAAATATTGAATTAGGAGTCCATCACCAATTTGGTGGTTTGGAAAGCTAGCACATAACCTCTTAAATCTCTCCCAATATTCATGAAGTGATTCTCCATTGTGTTGTCGAATGCCACTAATATCTTTTCTAATATTTGTAACTTTCGAGGCTGGAAAGTATTTCTCGAAAAAGAGTTTACTCATATCATTCCAAGTGGTAATGGTACCTGGTGGTAGGTAGTATAGCCAATCTTTTGCCGAATCTGCTAATGAGAATGGGAAAGCTCTCAATTTAATTTGCTCTTCAGAAACGCCGGTTGGCTTCATACTTGAGCATAACACATGAAATTCTTTGAGGTGTTTGTTCAGATCCTCTCCTGCAAAACCATGAAATGTAGGCAAGAGATGAATTAGTCCAGATTTAAGCTCAAAATCTATCTCAAAATTGGTGCTTATGCATAGCGGTTGTTGGTCAACAATTGGAGCCGCTAACTCCTTAAGAGTCTGATCGTTTTCCATCGCCATTACTTCCGATTCTGATTTGATTGAACTGCAAGAAGATGGATGGGAAGTATGTCGTGCAAGGTCAAATTCTGGAGGTGGAGTTGAAATTGACTGATTTAGCCTTAAATTCGAGGATTGGAGAAACTCCTTAATTCTCTTAAGTCGCTGATCCGCTTCTCCCTCGGACATAAAAGACTAAACACAAACAATCAGGAAATAACAATCAAGAATCAGTAGTAAAAACAGAATAACAAATTGATTAGAAAATCAATCCCCGGCAACGGCGCCAAAAACTTGATGCGTTCGAAACTAGCAAGTATACTAGTCGCACAAGTAATACTGTCTCTTATACACATCTAGATGTGTATAAGAGACAGGATTGATTCTAATTAAATTTGTTATTTTTCAGCAACAATAAACTAAATATGGGGGGTTTTGTTGAATGATTAATTAAACTGAATACGAAGGCAAATAAAGAATAACACAACACAATATTAAATGAATTGAAAATTCAATGAGAGACACTTGGTTAAGGGTTCTTTCTCTGCCACAAGATATGAATTGGTGAATTAACATAGAATTGTAATCCAATTACAGCATTGAAGTTATCAACCGTAGATAACAACCAGCTCTGTTATCCCAATCTTTCCTTACTTTGTTGTTAAATAAAACAAGCTCTTTATTTAATCTCTATCCATTAAACAACCTAGAACAAGCTCTCTGAGTTTAATTCAATGGAAGCATTACGATGAGAAAGATCGGTTGATCTAAGCAATAATCACACAAGTTCGGATTATTTAACCTAGGTTGTATTTTCCAATTGCAATCTCTGATCACAATTTTGCTACCAATGATTGGAAATTCATGACAATTATGGATCAAGATTTCTAATCTAGCAATAGACAACAACAGATTATATTCAGTTGGCCATTCCAAATACAATCAGTAAGCAATCAGAAGCATTAGATATGGGAAAATACAAGCAACTTCAATTAGAGAATTGGATAACAATTTCTTACACAATCAACTCACAAAATCCATATCAAGGGCGTTGAACTCACCCTCAACCAATTCAGATTTAGTTACACATATTCAATCAGAATAACAAATACAATACAGAGAAATTCCAGAATTGAAAAGGAAAGAAAGAACTTAGCAAATTCTTTGAAAATCTTCTTTGTCGATGAATCTTCTTGGAATTGTAGTTCCTCCTCTTTCAAAATCTTCTTTCTCCTTCAAGAACTCCAAGGGATGAGAGAAATCCAGAAATGCAGCCTCCTCCCACGTTTTTCCTTCTTCAAGTTATGAAAATAAAACCCTAAAATGTGTTTAAATACTCTGCTACAGTGACTTGCTACAGTGCCCCGTATTATACATGCTACAGTGCTGTGGAATTATATTTCTATACATCTCACACTGTTTTGATTACAACTTTTGGTACACTGAATGGATTTATAAACCGTAAATTTCTCCAGAAAATAGACTTCGAGAGCTTTCCAACGGTATCTAACATGTCATCGGGTTCATTGTATATCAATACAATTAAATCCGAGAAGATCACTGACTAGCAGAGGTGAAAATGAAGGGTTTTACTCCATTTTTGTGCAAGTTGCTCCAAAACTCCTACAAACATCAAAACACCCAAAAACATAAAAATACCACGGAATATAGCAAAGAAACATGGACTAATTGATATAAAAGTAATACATAAATAGACACCTATCAACCCCCCATTTACTCTATTTTTGTTTTCGAATAACAAATTTAATTAGAATCAATCCTCGTGGGAACGATATCTTACTCATCACTTTATTACTTGTGCGACTAGTATACTTGCTAGTTTCGAACGCATCAAGTTTTTGGCGCCGTTGCCGGGGATTGATTTTCTAATCGATTTGTTATTTTGTTTCCATTGTTGATTCATATTTTCTTTGTTTTTCTTTTCTGATTGTTTGTGTTTAGACAACATGGCAGTAAACTTCTATCAATTCGGTAGCGGATTTGAGCCACAAGTACCATGGAGAGTAAATGAGGTAAGCACTCCGAACATTGAACAACAACTTTCTGAGCTAACCTCTCTTGTGGAAAACATGGATGTAGGAGATATGCAGAAATCTTATGCATGTGGGATATATTCTACCATGGAGCATCCAATCGACATGTATCCAACTTTACAGGAAGAATATATGGAACGGGCCAATGCCATGGGTGGATTTCCAGGACAAACAAGGCAATGGTGTGATCCCTTCTCTAACACTTACAATGCTGGATGGGAAGATCACCTTAATTTTAATTACTGGAATCATCAACCAATCGCCCCAAATGCCATACCAAATCGGTCACAAGGTTTCAATCAACCTAGAGTGCAGCTGATACCGGGCTGCTGGATTATAATAGATGAGGATAGGATCTTCAAGTTGATTATCAACTCAACCAATGGCTGGAACAAATAAAATGGAACCTAACAAACACTCTTTGAAAGGGATAACAAGCTCACCACCAGGATAAACACCAATGGGATACAGAAAATTCACCACCCAAGGATGTAAACCAAGGATACAGGGCTCAAACTAACTCACCACTTTATGGAATCCACCAAGAGATACAGAGTTAAAGAGAAATCAGTATAAACACTGAAATTTCACTCAAATTCGAATTCAAAACTTCACCTCCTTGAATACACAACTTTAGAACTTAAATAACTTGGAACAACCCTCCAAGCATAGGTAAAAAGACAATAATTAAATGATTTCAACAATTACCGAACGCATAGGACCGCTGGACAAAGCCCAAGCAGCAGCGGGTGAGAACAGATGAAGGAAAGAAAGACTCAATGCAGGGAGAGCAAGGAAGCTAAGTCAAGCTCAAATATCACATTGACAAAAACTCAATTATTGACTAAGACTCTAAGTAAACACATTAGGTAATAAAAAGCACAACAAACCAAAGCTAGAAATTCAAATTCCAACCAACTAAGCAATTCAAATTTCAAATTCTAGAGTAGACTTTAATGCACCTTAACTATAAACCAGCTTGTGAAGAGATAGTCCATAGATTCCTGCAGGTAACAAACTCCAAATGACCACATTGACGAATGTGTTAGAAAGTGACTTCAAGATCTTTTATAGCCACAAATCTTGACATTTAATTCTCTGCACAGCAATACCAGTTCTTTTACGAAATTATCCCTCATTTTGGTTCATGTGCACTCCTGACCATTGTAACAATTTGCACCCCTTGATGATCTATCGTGAATCCCATGGATTGCAACACTCCTGTGTCAAGCTCCCCTGGTTGAGAAAGACTCGACCTCGAGTCTTGATTGTTGTTTTCACCAAGATAAGGACTAAGGTCAGAGATATTAAATGTGTTGGAAACACCATAATGCTCAGGTAGCTCAATTTTGTAAGCATTCTCTCCAATGCGTTGTAAAACTTTGAATGGTCCATTGATGCATTCGAAACTAGCAAGTATACTAGTCGCACAAGTAATAAAGTGATGAGTGAGATATCGTTCCCACGAGGATTGATTCTAATTAAATTTGTTATTTTTCAGCAACAATAAACTAAATATGGGGGGTTTTGTTGAATGATTAATTAAACTGAATACGAAGGCAAATAAAGAATAACACAACACAATATTAAATGAATTAAAAATTCAATGAGAGACACTTGGTTAAGGGTTCTTTCTCTGCCACAAGATATGAATTTGTGAATTAACATAGAATTGTAATCCAATTACAGCATTGAAGTTATCAACCGTAGATAACAACAAGCTCTGTTATCCCAATCTTTCCTACTTTGTTGTTAAATAAAACAAGCTCTTTATTTAATCTCTATCCATTAAACAACCTAGAACAAGCTCTCTAAGTTTAATTCAATAGAAGCATTACGATGAGAAAGAGAGGTTGATCTAAGCAATAATCACACAAGTTCGGATTATTTAACCTAGGTTGTATTTTCCAATTGCAATCTCTGATCACAATTTCGCTACTAATGATTGGAAATTCATGACAATTACGGATCAAGATTTCTAATCTAGCAATAGACAACAACAGATTATATTCAGTTGGCCATTCCAAATACAATCAGTAAGCAATCATAAGCATTAGAAATGGGAAAATACAAGCAACTTCAATTAGAGAATTGGATAACAATTTCTTACACAATCAACTCACAAAATCCATATCAAGGGCTTTGAAATCCCCCTCAACCAATTCAAATTTAGTTACACATATTCAATCAGAATAACAAATACAATACAGAGAAATTCCAGAATTGAAAAGGAAAGAAAGAACTTAGCAAATCTTTGAAAATCTTCTTTGTAGATGAATCTTCTTGGAATTGTAGTTCCTCCTCTTTCAAAATCTTCTTTCTCCTTCAAGAACTCCAAGGGATGAGAGAAATCCAGAAATGCAGCTCCTCCCACGTTTTGCCCTCTTCAAGTTATGAAAATAAAACCCTAAAATGTGTTTAAATACTCTGCTACAGTGACTTGCTACAGTGCCCGTATTATACATGCTACAGTGAGTTGTGGAATTATATTTCTATACATCTCACACTGTTTTGATTACAACTTTTGGTACACTGAATGGATTTATAAACCGTAAATTCTCCAGAAAATAGACTTCGAGAGTCTTTCCAACGGTATATAACATGTCGTCGGGTTCATTGTATATCAATACAATTAAATCCGAGAAGATCACTGACTAGCAGAGGTGAAAATGAAGGGTGTTACTCCATTTTTGTGCAAGTTGCTCCAAAACTCCTACAAACATCAAAACCACACAAAAAACATAAAAATACCACGGAATATAGCAAAGAAACATGGACGAATTGATATAAAAGTAATACATATATAGACACCTATCAAATTCCCCCACACTTAGACTTTGCTAGTCCTCGAGCAACTAAAATGATACGAAACAAAACTAAACCGAAACAGAATCAAAGAAAAATTAAAACACACAAATGCTTCAACTTGCAAATCGGCCTCAAAGATTGTACTTAATTATAACCCAAGGAAAACTTCAAAATAATGCACTTGATCAAGAATTTTATCTCAAAAATTAGTTTCGCGTCACTTCAATTCCTCAAGTGTGTGTGTGTAGAGCCATTCTCACCTAATCACTTGTAACCGGGATGAGTGTATGCATAAAAATGAATCATATTTAATATTGAAGATGTGTGTATAAATAAACTCCATAGGCCTGCTTTTCAAGTCACTCTCCACTAATGTAGACATGCACAACACTAAGGATCAAGTAGGACTTTATTCGTGCTTGTAACGTTTGGCTCGGGTGAAGGTATGATAAAGGATAATAATTTGGCTCAAATCATCCACAAACACATAAATCATTCAAGAATATGTAGAGCTCAACCCTATAACACAACTCCATTTCAATTCACCAGGTTACTCCCCCAAACTTATTTAGAACACTCAATCTTTTTTCTTTTCTTTTTTTTTTTTGCACAAAACAAAAGAAAACTACACCCCCACACTTTGTTGTTTCATTCTTTTTAAGAACACTTAAGGGTATAGATCTCTTATTCTTCTTCTTTTGTTCTTTTTTTTCTTTTTTTTTTCTTTTTTTTATTACACTTCCCCTCCCCACACTTAAACAACACATTGTCCTCAATGTGTAAGTACGTGGACGATAAGTACAGATTGATTTTTTTTCTTTTTTTTTCAAACACAATAGAACTCACTTGCATTGCTCATGACACATCCCAACCTCCTCTAACTTCCCAAAACCAGAACATAGCTCCAAATTTAATTGTGAAGGATGTACATGCTCATAGGTAAGGGATAAACTGTTTGGAACAAATTCATTTGAGGTTAGGAAATCTTTTAGTGAGTTAACAAAAGAAAAAGGCTTATAAAGGCTCAAAGGGGTAACTAGGGATCAATTTCAGTCAAGGTTGGCTATTAAGGCTCAAACGGTCCAAATATGGCCTAAATCATTTCCCCAATGTTGCACAGTCTAGGATTTCGCCTCGAGTGACCATCAAACAAGTTCTAGAATTCATTGATATCTAAAGAAACATTTAAATTACATAAACTTTCTCTAAGTGAACAAATAACTCAGTGATAATAGCCCAGTGCTCAATGTTGCGCAAGGAATCAAAAGCAAAGCGAAAAACAATAAACATTTCAAGCACACAGATCCATGCATCATTTATCATTTTCCAAGAGTTCTTCTTAATTCAATCATTATCTTATCATCGACCCACAAAATGCAAGAAAAGAGGTACGTGGCGTTGTTACACCTGAGTCAAGATTGTATATTTCAACAATCCTTAGGACCAGGAGCCCGCAGACTTAAGGTTTCCAGCCTATATACCTTTATTATGAAAGAACAAAAACAAGAAACAAGACACTTCAAACAACACGAAAATAAACAAAAATGATAGGTGTCTATTTATGTATTACTTTTATATCAATTCGTCCATGTTTTCTTTGCTATATTCTCTGGTATTTTTATATTTTTGTGTGGTTTTGATGTTTGTAGGAGTTTTGGAGCAACTTGCACAAAAATGGAGTAAAACCCTTCATTTCACCTCTGCTAGTCAGTGATCTTCTCGGATTTAATTGTATTGATATACAATGAACCCGACGACATGTTATATACCGTTGGAAAGCTCTCGAAGTCTATTTTCTGGAGAAATTTACGGTTTATAAATCTATTCAGTGTACCAAAAGTTGTAATCAAAAAGTGTGAGATGTATAGAAATATAATTCCACAAGTCACTGTAGCATGTATAATACGGGGCACTGTAGCAAGTCACTGTAGCAGAGTATTTAAACACATTTTGGGGTTTTATTTTGATAACTTGAAGAGGGGAGAATGTGGTGGAGGCTGAAGCTCTGGAATTCTTTCATCTCTTGGAGTTCTTGAAGGAGAAAGGAAGCTTGGAAAGAGGAAGAACTACAATCCAAAGAAAATTACATCAAATTTGCTAAGTTTTTCCCTTCCCTTTCATTTTCTGAAATGTCTCCATGTTGTATTGTATTTACCACGTTCTTAAACATGTGTAACTGAATCTGAATTGGTTGAGGGTGATTTCAAAGCACCTGATATGGTTTTTGTAAGTTGATTGTGTAAGGAATTGTTATCCAATTCTCTAATTGAAGTTGCTTGTATTCTCCCATATTTAATGCTTATGATTGCTTGCTGATTGTATTTGAGTGGCCAATTGAATATAATCTGGTTGTGATTTATTGCTAGACTAGAAATCTTGATCCGTAATTGTCTTGAATTTCTAATCATTAGTAGCAAAATTGTGATCAGAGATTACAATTGGAGAATATAACCTAAGTTAATAATCCGAGCTTGTGTGTTTATTGCTTAGATCAACCTATCTTTCTTATCATAATGCATCCATTGAATTAAACTCAGAGAGCTTGTTCAAGGTTGTTTAATGGATAGAGATTAAATAAAGAGCTTGTTTTATTTAACAACAAAGTAAGGAAAGATTGGGGTAATAGAGCTTGTTATTATCTACGGTTGATATCTTCAATGCTGTAATTAGATGACAATTCTACAATTAATTCGCAAATCCATATCTTGTGGTAGAGAAGGATCCCTTAACCAGCTTTCTCCCATTGATTTTTCATTCAAATTTACTTTCTGTTTTGGTATTCTTTACTTGCATTCTTATTTCATTTAGTAAAGCATTCAACAAAAATCCCCCCTGTTTAGTTTATTGTTGCTGGAAATAACAAATTCAATTAGAATCAATCCTCGCGGGAACGATATCTTACTTATCACTTTATTACTTGTGCGACTAGTATACTTGCTAGTTTCGAACGCATCAAGTTTTGGCGCCGTTGCCGGGGATTGATTTTCTAATCGATTTGTTATTTTGTTTTCATTGTTGATTCATATTTTCTTTGTTTTTCTTTTCTGATTGTTTGTGTTTAGACAACATGGCAGTAAACTTCTATCAATTCAGAAGCGGATTTGAGCCACAAGTACCATGGAGAGTAAATGAGGTAAGCACTCCGAACATTGAACAACAACTTTCTGAGCTAACCTCTCTTGTGGAAAACATGGCTGTAGGAGATATGCAAAAATCTTATGAATGTGGGATATATTCTACGATGGAGCATCCAATCGACATGTATCCAACTTTACAAGAAGAATATATGGAACAAGCCAATGCCATGGGTGGATTTCCAGGACAAACGAGGCAATGGTATGATCCTTTCTCTAGCACTTACAATGCTGGATGGGAAGATCAACATAATTTCAGTTACTGGAATCATCAACCAATCACCCCAAATGTGATACCAAATCGGCCACAAGGTTTCAATCAACCTAGAGTGCAGCAACCTTTTCAAATGCAACCACCACCAATGCCACATCCAGCACCGCAACCAGCTTCACAAAACTCAGGTATGTCTCTCCAGGACATTGTTAATGCACTTGCCACTAACACAATGCAATTCCAGCAGGAAACTGGGGCAAGTATCCAAAACCTGGCAAATCAAATGGGACAATTGGCTACTAGCATGAGCAAATTCGAGGGGGCCAAGACTCAGAAAAATTATCTTCTCAAACGGTGATCAATCCAGGAGAGACTGTTAGTGCGATAACTTCGCGAGGTGGAGAGCAATTAGATATCTTGCCAAGGAAATCACAAACTGATGAAGGAGATGACACCACTTCCACCATGAACAAAACTTGACTTCTCAGGTAAATCCTATAACCCCCATTCTTTCATATGTTTCTCCTCCACTTTTTCCTAGTAGATTTGCAAAAACGAAGAAGGAGGAACAAGAACAAGAAATCCTGGAAACTTCTCACAAAATCGAGTTAAATATATCACTTCTGGATGCTATCGAGCAAGTACCTCATTATACAAAATGTCTCAAGGAGTTATGCACCAGCAAAAGAAAGTTAAAAAGAAATGAGAAAGTAAGTGTAGGGGAAGATGTTTCAGCTGTATTGCAAAGGAAAATTCCTCCAAAGTGCAAAGATCCAGGTACGTTCACCATGCCATGCACCATTGGTAAAACTAAGTTTATGTTAGATTTTGAAGCATATATTAACATCATGCCATATTCTATTTATGCTTCTTTAAATCTTGGACTTTTTGCGGAAACTGGTATTACCATTCAGCTTGCTGATCATTTTAATGCATATCCCAAAAGAGTTGTGTAAGATGTGCTTGTGCAGGTGAATCAATTGGTTTTCCCAGCAAACTTCTTTGTCCTTGAAATAGAGGATGAGACATCTCCTAATCCAACTTCGATTCTTTTAGAGAGACCATTCTCGAAAACTGTTAGAACCAAGATTGATGTTCATGATGGCACTCTCATCATAGAGTTTGATGGCAACGTGATATGTTTCAATATTTTTGAGGCAATGAGGTACTCTAGTGACTTACATTCTGTTTTTGTAGTTGACGTTGTTGATTCTTTGCCACAACAATATTTTGAGTTGACTCGCAAGAATGGATTGGATGTAGCTATTAGTGAGCATATAGGGACAGAAAATTCCAATGAGTCAGGAATTTGATACAAGTGTCCAAAGAAATGGAGGAAGTTGTGGCAAGCTTAGATGAGACCATAGCAATAACCACACATAGGTATGATGTTTTGTACATTCAATTTTCTTTATCTAATGAGAAAATTCTTTCTTCTGTGATGACAGCCCCTGCCTTGGAGCTTAAGCTTCTTCCAGATCATTTGAGGTATGGATTCTTGAGTGAGAATGATCCTTTGCCAATTATAATAGAAATGGGCCTTGCACAAATACAAGAAGAGAAACTCGTCCGAATACTTACAGACCACAAAACAGCTATTGGGTGGACGATTGCTAACATCCAAGGCCCAGCCATGTGCATGCACCAATTCTTGTTGGAAAAAGGATCCAAGCCCACTAGAGAAGCACAGCGGAGATTGGACCCTTCCATGATGGAACCAACGTCGGGCTGAGGACGTTAAACCAAGCGCTTATTGGGAGGCAACCCAATGTTTTTGAAAAATAAATAAAAAAAAAAGAAAACAAAAATAAAATAAGGTAATAATGATCGATTTTTGTGTCTCGAGGAGATTCCTTTCGTAGGCCATCAAATTGATCAAGTTTTATCTCTCTTTGCCATCTGTCTCATTTGTTTTTATATTTTTTTTACTTGTTTTTGACTTTTGTTTGTTATTGTGTTGTTATCTCTTTTATGTGTATTTAGTTTCGTTTCTGCTCTTTTCTTTTCCTTTCTTTTGTTCAATTTGATTACTCTGTGCTTTGAGCTCATTTGTGCAGCAGCTTGTGGAAACATCTAAACGGAAGCTGAAGCCATTGCCCGAAGGTTTGAAACGTGCACATCTTAGAGAAGAATAGACTCAATCGCATTATCGGTAATATCTCTCCTTTTTCTTCTCTTCAATGGATGCCGATATCTTTCTGTCGAACCTTCGTAAATATTTCCCTTCACTTCCTCAAAATGCTGTGTTTAAAATTTATAAAGTACGATGACTAGACTTTGGGCGTTGATGCTCCTAAATGTGCCTGCGGATATCCGATGGCTTATCGAAGCCAAGGTGAGATTGTCCGTTGAGCCGGACATTGATCTCGCAAAATACATGCCTGGTCTAGGAAAAAGCTACTACGCCAAGAGGCGAAGAGCGAAAAGGTTTCAAGTATGTTATAAATGTGCTAGATGGAATTGTAACCAGACTTGTCGTTCATTAGGTTTTGCGTCCAGGAATAGAGAATATAAACTTTCATTTATTAAGAATGGTTTGAGTAATGAGTCGCTGGATAATGTTTTGTTAACTCTCGAGTCACATTCTTGTGGACTTGTCCAGCGTGAATTGCTTAATCTATGGACACAATTTCGTGATGAATTGCAGTGTTATAGTCTAGGGAATCTGACTAAAAACGACCCTGTTTGCCAGTTTATAAGAAAACTGGTGGGAAGCAAATCCCCGACTCATAGAAGGCGTTTCAGCCGTTACTGGACGTAAAACCAGAGGAAGATGTGAGCCACAATCACAACGACTTGTATATTTGAATGTGTGTTGTTGTTATCGAATTTTATTTTCTTCTTGTTTCGTTTGATCTGATTATCAATGTTGTTTTTGTGTTGTTGTTGTTTGTTGATTTTATTTGTTTTAATTTCAAGTTTTCTTTTTGGCAAACCATATGACTACCCTATGGCATAAGTACACGTGGGAGACAAGTGTGGAGGTTTTGTCAACCTCCACCGAAAGTGTATCTCTATTTTTTATGCTTCACGTGGGAGACAAGTGTGGGGGTTTTGTCAACCCCCGCCGAAAGTGTATCTCCATTTTCCATGCTTCACGTGGGAGACAAGTGTGTAGGTGTTGTCAAACCTCGCCGAAAGCATATCTCATTTTTTCAAATCTTGGGGCGATAAATCTGCATCGAGCAACCCCCACCGAAAGTATGTCCCCATGTGTCAAAATTTGAGAGTTTTAAAAACACGTGTGTATATATCCATTCTCCATATTTTCAAATGTCATTATTATAACCTGTCTTACACTTTGAAAGCATATTTACACCTAACGTGCATCTTGTCTTACACAAGATTAGAGCACTTGTAGAAATGGAGAAAATACCAATTCAGCGATTCCGTAATATATGCGTATTTTGCGGATCGCAATTTGGTAAAGATGGAGAGCTTACCACAGCAGCTATTGATCTTGGTAGGACATTAGCTGCGAGGGGTATTAATTTCATTTATGGAGGGGGTAGTCTTGGGTTAATGGGGTGTGTGTCAACAGCTGCATCCCTAGGAGGGAGCAAAGTTCTCGGCATTATCCCTAAACCATTAGCTGTACGCGATATCGTAGGCAACACAATCGGGGAAGAGTTACAGGTCTCTAGTATGCATGAGCGTATTGCACATATGGTTGTTAAGTCCGATGCATTTATAGCTTTACCTGGTGGTTATGGCACATTAGAGGAGATATTTCAAATCACCTCTTGGGCACAGCTAAACATCCATAAAAAACCCAGTGGTTTGTTAAATGTCAATAACTTTTTTGATGGTTTGTTGTCTTTTCTTGATCAAGTTGTAGAAAAAAATTTTATCTCACCATCAGCTAGGCAAATCCTTGTTACAGCTTCAACGGCAGGGGAGTTAATTGACAAACTACAAGAATTCGTCTATTCGCCTGATCCAACAACAGCTCGGATTGATTGGTTTGGAGAAGGCAATAAGATGCCGTATTTAACTGATTTAACCGCTCCATCTGTAATCTCTATCAGCCTGGTTTGGCTTTTGTTTTCATTTGGTTTCATTTTTTATTGTGTTTTTTGAGTTTTTTCAGGTTATTTCTTTCGTCCCAGGTAATATTTTCTAATCTCGGTTTTTAGAGTGGTGGCTTAAAAAGTTCAAGTTCTCTTGAAACGCATTCTGGATCTCTTCAATCCATAATGGCTGATAAGGAGGCTAACTTCTAAACTTTTTAGACCCATTCTAACTAACTTGTTTTTGTTTGCTGACTTGTTGAACTTTGTTATTTTATGAGTGAGTTTAGTTTTGCGTAATTTAGAGTTGTTATGTGTTTTTATCTTTATCAGTTTTGATTTAAAAAAAAAAACATTTGTGGAAAAACCTGAGAATGGCAGAATATGGGGTTTCTTTAACCCTTGAAACGCATTCTCTCGAAATAAATCTGTATTTTGTTTATTTCATGTTATTTGAAGTGTCTTATTTCTCGTTTTGTTCTTTCTGATAAAGGTATATAGGCTGGAAACCTTAAGTCTGCGGGCTACTGGTCCTAAGGAGTGTTGAAATATACAATCTTGACTCAGGTGTAACAACGCCACGTACCTCTTTTCTTGCATTTTGTGGGTCGATGATAAGATAATGATTGAATTAAGAATAACTCTTGGAAAATGATAAATGATGTATGGATCTATGTGCTTGAAATGTTTATTGGTTTTCGCTTTGCTTTTGATTCCTTGCGCAACATTGAGCACTGAGCTATTATCACTGAGTTTTTTGTTCACTTAGAGAAAGTTTATGTAATTTAAATGTTTCTTCAGATTTCAATGAATTCTAGAACTTGTTTGATGGTCACTCAAGGCGAAATCCTAGGCTGTGGAACATTGGGGAAATGATTTAGGCCATCTTTGGACCGTTTGAGCCTAATAGCCAACCTTGACTGAAATTGATTCCTAGTTACCCCTTTGAGCCTTTGTAAGCCTTTTTCTTTGTTAACTCACTAAAAGATTTCCTAACCTCAAATGAATTTGTTCCAAACAGTTTATCCTTTACCTATGAGCATGTAGATCATTCACAATTAAATTCTGAGCTATGTTCTGATTTTGGGAAGTTAGAGGAGGTTGGGATGTGTCATGAGCAATGCAAGTGAGTCCTTTTGTGTTTGTAAAAAAAAAAAGAAAAAAGAAAAAAAAGCAATCTGTACTTATCGTCCACGTACTTACACATTGAGGACAATGTGTTGTTTAAGTGTGGGGAGGGGAAGTGTAATAAAAAAAAGAAAAAAAAAAGAAAAAAAAGAACAAAAGAAGAAGAATAAGAGATCTATACCCTTAAGTGTTCTTAAAAAGAATGAAACAACAAAGTGTGGGGGTATAGTTTTCTTTTGTTTTCTGCAAAAAAAAAAAAAAGATTGAGTGTTCTAAATAAGTTTGGGGAAGTAACCTGGTGAATTAAAATAAAGTTGTGTTATAGGGTTGAGCTCTACATAGTCTTGAATGATTTATGTGTTTTTGGGTGATTTGAGCCAAATTATTATCCTTTATCATACCTTCACCCAAGCCAAACGTTACAAGCTTAATAAAATCCTACTTGATCCTTGGTGTTGTGCATGTCTACATTAGTGGAGAGTGACCTGAAAAGCAAGCCTATGGAGTTCATTTATACACACATCTTCAATAGTAAATATGATTCATTTTTATGCATAAACTCATCCGGGTTACAAGTGATTAGGTGAGAATGGCTCTACACACACACACTTGAGGAATTGAATTGAAGCGAAACTAATCTTTAAGATAAAATTCTTGATCAAGTGCATTATTTTGAAGTTTTCCTTGGGTTATAATTAAGTACAATCTTTGAGTCCTATTTGCAAGATGAAGCATTTGTGTGTTTTAATTTTTTGTTGATTCTGTTTCGGTTTAGTTTTATTTCATATTGTCGTAGTTGCTCGAGGACTAGCAAGTCTAAGTGTGGGGGAATTTGATAAGTGTCTATTTATATATCATTTTCATATCAATTCGTCCATGATTCTTTGCTATATTCCTTGGTTTTTTTATGTTTTTGTGTGGTTTTGATGTTTGTAGGAGTTTTGGAGCAACTTGCACAAAAATGGAGTAAAACCCTTCATTTTCACCTCGCTAGTCAGTGATCTTCTCGGATTTAATTGTATTGATATACAATGAACCCGATGACATATTATATACCGTTGGAAAGCTCTCGAAGTCTATTTTCTGTAGAAATTTACGGTTTATAAATCCATTCAGTGTACCAAAAGTTGTAATCAAAACAGTGTGAGATGTATAGAAATATAATTCCACAAGTACTGTAGCATGTATAATACGGGACACTGTAGCAAGTCACTGTAGCAGAGTATTTAAACACATTTAGGGTTTTATTTTGAGAACTGGAAGAGGGGAGAACGTGGAGGAGGCTGCATCTTTGGATTTCTCTCATCTCTTGGAGTTCTTGAAGGAGATTGAAGGCTTGGAAAGAGGAAGAACTACAAATCCTAAAAGATTTTCATCAAATTTGCTAAGTTTTCCCTTTCCCTTTCATTTTCTGGAATGTCTCCATATTGTATTGTATTTGTATTCTATCTGAATATGTGTAACTAAATCTGAATTGGTTGATGGTGATTTCAAAGCCCTTGATATGGTGTTTGTGAGTTGATTGTGCAAGAAATTATTATCCAATTCTCTAATTGAAGTTGCTTGTATTTTCTCATGTTTAATTCTTATGATTACTTGCTGATTGTATTTGGGTGGCCAACTGAATATAATCTGGATATTGTCTATTGCTAGACTAGAATTCTTGATCCGTAATTGTCTTGAATTTCTAATCCTTAGTAGCAAAATTGTGATCAGAGATTGCAATTGGATAATACAACCTAAGTAAATAATCCGAGCTTGTGTGTTTATTGCTTAGATCAACCTATCTTTCTTATCGTAATGCATCCATTGAATTAATTTTAGAGAGCTTGTTCTAGGTTGTTTAATGGATAGAGATTAAATAAAGAGCCTGTTTTATTTAACAACAAAGTAAGGAAAGATTGGGATAACAGAGCTTATTGTTATCTACTGTTGATAATTTCAATGGTGTAATTCGATGATAATTCTACAAATAATTCGCAAATCCATATCTTGTGGTGAAGAATGATCCCTTAACCAGATTTCTATCATTGATTAATTCCCATTTCAATTAAGTTTGCATTGTGTTATTCATTAATTACCGTCGTATTCTGTTTTTCATCTAGTTAATCAACCAACAAAACCCCCCCATTTGGTTAATTGTTGCTGGAAATAACAAATTCAATTAGAATCAATCCTCGTGGGAACGATATCTTACCTATCACTTTATTACTTGTGCGACTAGTATACTTGCTAGTTTCGAACGCATCAAGTTTTTGGCGCCGTTGCCGGGGATTGATTTTCTAATCGATTTGTTATTTTGTTTTTCATTGTTGATTCATATTTTCTTTGTTTTTCTTTTCTGATTGTTTGTGTTTAGACAACATGGCATTAAACTTCTATCAATTCAGTAGCGGATTTGAGCCACAAGTACCATGGAGAGTAAATGAGGTAAGCACTCCGAACATTGAACAACAACTTTCTGAGCTAACCTCTCTTGTGGAAAACATGGCTGTAGGAGATATGCAAAAATCTTATGAATGTGGGATATATTGTACAATGGAGCATCCAATCGACATGTATCCAACTTTACAAGAAGAATAATAGACATCTAAGTCATGCAAATAAATAGATTTATTTGTGAGATTTGAAAGTATGGATTAGTTGTACGTAATATAATAGTAAACTATGATATAAAATAGCACATGAGGATTTACGTGGTTCAGTTATAAAAATCTACGTCCATTGACAACTTAGAGCTACAATTCACTAAGTTCTTATTTGTACAATATTTGGGTATGTTTATAGTGCTAAGTCACTCTCACACATTGATCTAACCTTTGCAAAAAGAAATTCCAACAAGATCTTAAACTCTAATGGCATTGTCTAGTCTGTATTGCTGACAACTTAACAACACACTATTAAGAAACACATAACAACGTCTGACACTGAATTACATAAACGCTCAACTCGCAAGTTCTCTCGAGTGAATACTGACTCAAACAGAAAAAAATTCATACACGATCACAACCTCTCATTCATGAATAAAACTCTCATAAAACGTAATCAAAGACACATTTCAATTTTGGTATTGAAACTCTCCTCAATATCTTGAAATGCTGTAACACACATACATATAAGTTATATGAAATAGCATTATATATATAGTGTGAAATTTAGTTGCCCTTCTCATCAATATCCTGTAGAATCTCAATCAAACTTAATTGCTAAGAATAAGATAATGATCAATAATATAAGAAGTAATATAAATAAATTCCTAAGTAAATTATGACTCGAAAATATTTTTCTAAGTGAACTAGGATACTAGAATAATATCCTAATCTAATGAGAAATATTCAATATGATTCTAATACTTTCTAATAAAGACTTCTAGAAATAGTTAAAAAAAGAAATATAAACCAATGTTTTAATTACTTTTGTCCAAAATCAATCATGTGCATGACACATGACAAGGTGTCACGTTTGACACTAACATTATTCATAGATTAAAAAAAAAAGAGTTTTATAAGCTGTTATTGTCTTTATCTTTTCATATCAAGAGTATAAAGCTACAAATGCTATGATATATTAGTATTTGATTAAATTGAAAAAATAATCAGGTTAGTGTGAATTGGTTTTAGGTTATACATTAAATTAACAATTAGGTTTGGGTTTTAGAATTAAACCCAAGTTAATGAATTTGAATTTGGATTAGTGAAATTTAACACAACACAAACACGAAATGATATGAACCCACTCTAATATGACAAATTGCTAGGTCTGATTGTTGACTAATTATGTGAAGTTATATTGTTGCATTATGTTCTCAATATCCTTGCTCGTAATTTATTCATTTTCATTTTTTATATTGAAGGGTGTTACTATGATTGCTACTTTTTGTGCGATTTTGATTTGTCTTATTTGAGGATGAAGCAATTCAATTTGTTTTCATTTTATTGTTATTCAAGATCGATGTCGAAAGCAATAAACACGCTAACAGGGGATGCGGACAGAACTATGGCCAAGCAAGCCTCATCAGAAAGTTATGTTGTTGTCTTGCTAGTTTTGTTTGCAATTTGTGAAAGGTTTTCAAAAAAAAAATGTGACATGTTTTCTGTTAAATTTCATTTGTTAATATTATTGTTCTTGGATTTCATTGTGGATTTCTTTAAAAGGTTTAAAGAACTTTTCATGGTTTTCTTTTTCTCTAATAAAAAAAGAATCTCAACAATTCTTTATTATTCTCAAAATCTTTATCTTTTCTAATCACATGCAACTTTGACGAATCTAAAGCATATGTCAAACATGTGTGAATATGTTGTTGAATTGGACGTGATTCATCTTCTTGTTAGGATCACATTTGAACAAAGTAACGAGATTTTAGTTTTTTTTTTTTTCTAGAATTATCAATTACCTATATATTAGTTCTTCTTGATCTTGAATTGGGATTTGATGAACATTGAATTTTGTAAAATGTTTATTCTAATATTAGAAATTTGGTCATCTTGACATCTTTGCTTTTGCCAAAAAAAAAAAAGAAAGAAATTTTTAAAACATTTCTATTTGACTTTGAACTAATGAAGAAGGAATTGATAATTCCATTTCAAACGTCATCCCTGGTCCCAATAAGAAGATGAATCACCTTCAATGTCATCAACATATTCACAAGTGATCAACTTAGATGCTCTGGATACATTTAAGCTGCATGTTGGTTGAAAAAGATGAACATTTTAAATAAGGAATTGCTAATATATTATTTCTTTTTATTTAAAAACAAAGAAAAACATGAAAAGTTCTTTAAACATTTTAGCGAAGTCAAAGACAAGATTCAACAGCAATATTATCAGTATATGAGAATTGGACAAAAAAAAGGTTCACGTTTTCGAAACGGTTTGAAAACCTTTCACAAACACTAAATGTTGGGAATATTTATAATAAATTTAAATATAATAAATAAAACAAAAATAATATCATAAAAAACAATAATATAGAAAATTAAATAACATATCTAAAGTAGAAAAGAGATGATAAAATGTAAGGTTTGAACACTTGGGGGGCATGTTAAAGACATTGTCCTAAAACCAAAGAGTCCTCCCCTCGTGCGGGTCATATTGGTACTCAAGGGCTCTAAGATACAACCCAGTGCTCACAGCCTATCTTCTTGATAAGCACGAGCACTAGAAGAAAATAACATGTCTTCATATATCGCGATTGCTCAAAACATAGCAAATAGTCCAAGTATATTCTCATTCCAATGTTAGAACCATAAGACTCCTTTATATAATAATCTCATAGCTTAGGTAACTTACAAATTAATTCTTGTAACTCCTAAGCCATAAGTTTTTAATAAAAATATGAACGTTACAAATAATAAGTGTTGTAACTCATGTTTTTATTATATTTGTAACTTATGAAATTAATCTCAAAATAAATTTTATAACTCATGATGTAAATATTTGTTTTAAACCTTTAATTTCCAACGGTCCCCCACAAAAGGTTTAAAACTTAAAAGCTTTATAAGATAAGATATTACGATAAAAATACTCATAAAATAAAATCTAAATATAAAAAGCAACCTTCTATTATGCAATGGGTATTGGTACCTTTCGGGTCTGAACCTTTACTTAGTATTGATAGTATCCATTTGAGAAACCTAAGTGAACAAAGTCTTCAACTCGATTTCGTGACCAAACTTCAAACTATTACACATATAATATCGACGAAAACAAGGTTTTGGTGGGTTAACGCTATTAATAGCCATGCACTTGATCTTGATTCTGATGAGAGTTTAAGAGAACCACCCAATTCTCACAATCACAGCCCTCACGACGCTCTCACTTAGGTGAGTCCTTAAAATGTATATGTGATCTATACCTCGCAAAAGTATGCAGTCTTTAGACTCATTCAGGATAAATATCATTCCAAATATCACATATAACAAGCACTTTGCCATAAGGATGAGCAGGATCATATCTCTTCGAAGATATATCAAAATAGTTGTGTTAAACAATTTACGCAATATGGATTGATCCTACCCATTGAACCTCCTTCATAGGATCTCCAATCACAGAGATTGGGTTACTTCCCTAAGTGACTCCTTTCGGGCTTAAGCACATCCCTCTCGATAATTTAATCAATTAATTAAATAACATACTGAAATTCTTCATAAATTTTGAACTTCGCTTGATTTCATCCATAAGAACTTGACCCATATATTTGATAATTGCTTCCACTAGCTATTTTAAATCACATAATATTAACTCTTACACAATAATGTTAGAGTGCATAAAAATAATATAAGTGAAGCTTAAAATGTTAATGTGAAATATCCAATCACAAAAAACTTAAAAATCTTTAAATAATAAATATTTTTTTTAAACTCATACACAAAAAAAAATTAATAATCATCCAAACATCATTTTTTTTCCTCAAAATATTACAAAAAATATTAACAACCATAATATAAAGAAAAACCCCAAATTAAGAAACATTGAAAACCCCCAAAATTAAGAGACATTTTAACACATTTATAATAACTCCACAAAATATTAATGCTCTACTTTGTTGAGTTTTTTAAAAATCATGGAAATAACAACTAAACTCATATCATTATTGTCCAAAGTTAAATAACTAAAAATTTGAAACCTCTTTAAAACTGAAACCCCCACATTAGCAAAATATTTATTGCTACTTTAGTAAACATAATATATAACTCATTTATGATTAGATAATAATTATTAGCATTTATACCATAATTTTATTCAATGTAACCACATAAGTTTTCAAAATAAACAATTAATCTTCTTAACATATCTAGTAATCAATTATTAGATATTATTATCTAATATGAGTGATAAACACAAGAAACTATGAATTAATAGCTCATCACCTTGCATATAAGTTTCTAATAAACACATGGAAATGTGTAGTAAAAAATTTAATGCATGCAAGTAACATACAAATTGAATTCTTAATCAATTTATAATAATATGCAATAAGGATCAATGATTATCTAGCTCTAAAATAATGACACTCTTAATTAGTGACATATAAAATTAATCAAATCATGAATAATATGTAGTAGATATCAGTGGTAAGGATTTTCATCATTGAAATATTTATTAGACCATAATAAAACTATTAAAAAGTCTTAATAATAAAAACACTACATATTACAACTCATTTATATTCTTTAAAAATAAAGCAATAATAAGAATATGTATATTACCTCCTTGACATTTTAAAGTATTACACTTAC